>JAWMAG010000025.1:5470000-5525000 GCA_037013455.1 Ceratitis rosa | reverse complement strand
GAAGATACGAATCCGCCTCTATGTATCAAAGAATACCAGTCAACAAACACAAGAAAGGTTCAACGTCGTAAAACTGTAATCACAACAGACAGCCGAACGGTATCATACTGGAGAGAGGACCGAAGCGAAAGGGTCCCACAGTGAATCAGGATAACACAATACGTGTATATATTCTGCCATCGAAACAGACAGTCGTCGCATTCGCGATTCGGCTTCCACGCTACTGCTTACTGTCATAACTTTCATATCTAATTTGGACTCAATTTAAAAGTAAAGTCCTTTTTAGACGAACGCAAGCAAAATCTTCAAGTCGCCCATCATTTCTGTTCTACTATCGACGCGGTGATTCAAATTGAATTTTTGAAGAAATAAAATTGCTAACGCACTATAATAGATTCGGCTATAACCGTGTGAGCAGTGCCAATTAGCGAAACATTATCTGAAGAAGTATACTTCACTACGCTTGGGAAAGCTTTTTAATGTCAAGTAAAGCTTTCTGCGCTTTATAGGGTGCGAAAAGACCTTAAGTAGTTAAAATTTTCAATCTGATGTTAACAAAATATTTTCTTTCCTCAACAAATTATGTCAGCCATAAACACAAATACACAGATATTTTTCCATACAAAAAAATTTTAATAAATATAAAGTACACATAAATAATTACTGTAATTAATTGCATACTTCAAAATAAATTTATAACGGCCCATTAATTAAACAAATTAGCTAAATTTTGAGGCCGCATGTACACATACTTTTGAATAAAGATATTTGATTTCCAAATTGAATTTATATTATAAATAAATTATTCTACATCCGTACAGTCAAGGAGAAAAGTCTACATACTCAACCCGATTTAGTGATTTTGGATTGGTAGCGAAATTGAAATTGATAGGTTTTATGGTAATATTTAAGACAATTGTATAGAAGTTTATTACTAAAACAAAAAAATTAATCATTGCCATAACAAAAAAAAAAAATAACAATAACATAAAACAATCACTGCTTGTAGACTTCGTGGCATTGAAGTCAAATTTTCAGTTTCGGCTCAAGCCCGAGTAATAGTTTAGAGTTTCACTGCTGCTGATCTCATATTTCTTCTCTTAATATCTGGTGACTGTGGTGGTTAATTTAGCTGTCTAGGGGAATAATATAGAAGCCAGTCTCGAACAAGTTATGTCGTATGCTTTGGTTCGTTGTCTTGTTGAAAAATCTAGTGCTCTCCAAGACCCACCAATTTTTGCTCTTACTTATCATAATATCTTCTATAAAAACCAAACGTCCAACTCCAGATGAAGCTATGAAACACCAAGCAATAAGGCTACCGCCTCTATGTTTGTCCGTTGGCATAATATTGTTCTCATCAAGCGTAGTATTTGGTTTTCTTAAAACTCTAAAATATTATTCTTACTTTCATCAATAAAAAGCTTACAAAAATCTATACCTTTTTCAAGATATTTTTCAACAAAGCCAAGTCAAAGTTTTTTTTTCGTGCTACTCTAATCAAAATACGAAAAATTCCTATATGATTCGCCAACTTTGAGGGACTCAATCTAACGTCCGGAGTCGCCGTCCTATATGTAGACCTTTCTCTGGTAATTTTTACGTTTTCCCACAGTAAATTTCAGAGTTGCTTGGAAGGAAAGAAAATCTTTTTACTTGTTTGCTTTTTTTTATATTACTCTAAATATTGGAATAAAGACTTTATTAGCAAAAACTGGCAAAATCGAGGGCTGTTTGTAAAGTTTTTTTCCTGACTGTACATTCGGATTGTATGCTCAAATGCAATTAATAAAATGATTTTTCCTTGGTAAAAACTAATTAATTGTTTTATTTTTTTTTCATAAGTTGGAAAACTGTATGTGAGTTTGCACTTACTTACATACATATAACAAATTCACATATACTTAAGTGCAGATTTATGCGTTTTTTATGTAAATCGTAAACAGAATAAAAATGTATTAAAATCAGATAAATCGCATTATAATTAAACGATTACATAACAACATTAAATACATTTAATGATTATTAATTATCATTTTCCTGTGCAATTCAACATTATAATTATATTAAATTTAATTGTGGCGCAAGTAAAATGTCAAGAACAAAAAAATAAATAAAATTAAATTAAATTAAAAATAAAACAATAACAAAAATAATAAGTGTCAAAAAAGCGAGCAAACACTTTGCGTGTCTCACTCGAATTATGAGTACAAAATTTCTATAAAAAACATTGAGTGTGAGTACAAGCAGAAGCAGAAGCTCAAAAGCGTAATTCGAGAAATTCATCAAATGAAGCTAAAATTTCATGACCTAAACAAAGTGGTTTGCGTGTGATTCGAGTATGCTTGGAATGTAACTCGCACCAGTGTAAATACACAAACACACACACACTCACACACAGCATAAATAGCAAGCGCATAACTTCTTGACACTCGAGAACATTCAATCCATGTCCTGTCCTTGCTACACATTTCATGCATGAATATTCAGCTATATTCATATGTATGTATGTATGTATGTGCGTGTGTTTGTTAGTAGATGAGCATTCACCAACAGTCTTTTCATACATACATACATACATACATGCATTGGTATTATGAATAAGCGCTGTTAATAAATTTCAAAATTCCTCTTCAAAAGACACTCAACAACAAGCTTTTCATTTTCATTCATTTATCCGTCAACGCAATGTAAGTGATGAAGTTTAATTTAGTATTGCTTTTTGCCCATCCTTTTCACACAAAGGCACACACACCCATGTGTGTATGCTTAAATTGGCATTTAAGTGTTGCTGGTGGATTTTCACCTTAAACTTATCAATTTGCCAACACTTAAAGTCTATAAGTATTATTGAAATTAATTTTTTAAATAAGTTGCATATATGTATGTAGGTATTATGTACATAATAAATAAATTGCATATACTATGTATGTAGGTATTATGTATATAACATTTATATATATGTACATATGTATGATAATTACATAATAAGGAGCATTCCATAAGCATGTGAAGGTAATTTTGTAAACTGTTTTATGAGAAATCGCAAATATCAGTTAAGTGACGTACTTAAAGTTAATAAAAGGTAATTGAAGCTAAATTGAAGGCAGCTGTACATAGAGTATACATATACATATATCTAGGATCTACAGTGGACTAAAGTAAGAGATATACCATCAAAGTCATCTTAAAATTCGAAAAAACACTGACTTCCTATGTAACGCCTACTTTACCTCGAACTAAATTTGCAGAAATTTGTTTTTATACAAACGAAATGGTTTTAAGAAGGCTTTAATGGCTTAATGATGTTCGGAAATTTGAATCATAAGCTGCGGCTAATCTAAAATGAAACATACTTTTATAATAAATGAAAGGATTTTCATCTTAGAAAATTTAAAATAATATGTACAAATATATAGCACCTTGTGATTTCCGGTTAATTCCAAAAATTGAAAAAAAAAATTTAAACGGAAAAGTCTTTAATAGCAACGAGGAGACAATTAATGCGGTTAATACTGAACTTGATAAGTTTTAAAATAAAGACTTTGAAGACTGTTTTCAGAAGTGGATTTATAAGCTTAAGAAATGCATTGAAATCAATGGCGATTACTTAGAGAAAATAAAAAAGATCACAGATTACGAATAGCAAACAACAAAAAGAGTTTTGTTCTGGTCAACTTACCGAACTTTTGTTAATCCCCTAGTATGTACACGTATCTAAACAATTAAATTTAGTAAATATATCATTACAAGATGGGAGGAATTACTGTATTTTTAGCAGGCGATTTATGGCAGACTTTCTCAGTAATGCCCAGGGGAACACCAGCTTATGAAGTTAAAGTCTGCTTGAAGCAATCTCATTTATGGCCTTCAGTACATAAACTCAGCCTCACCAAAAATATGAGACCCCCTTTGAGAGAAGATTATTGCAGGACTGTTCGCAGACCTAATGCCTAAAATAGGAAATGTCGATTTTCCCCAAACTGAGTACGATTTAAGTGTTACTGCAGCATTAGGAACAATTGTTTCGGCAGTGGAAGAGCGTATAGCTACATTTTACCCATGCATTAGTAATATTTACGATAAGCACTCAGAATTAGTATGGGAGCATGCCATTTTAACACAAAAAATAAACAAACCTCAGTCGTAAATGAAATACATTTAAAACCATTTCAAGGGGCTGAATATCACTGTGAACCCGGTTTAGTGATAATCACCAACTATGCTACTCATAAGCCGTTAGAGCTTTTGAGTACACTAAAATCTTCCGGTCTCCCAACTCACATGTTGAAGTTAAGAGTTAGAGGGCATATTATGTTTCTGCCCAATATGAGTCCACCAAAATTGTGCAAAGGCCCCATATTACATCTGAAAGTACTGCATCGAAATTCAATCGAGGCCTCTGTTCTACTTACTTATACCTAAGATTTCCTTCCTTCATACTATCAAATCTCATCTTACCCCAAAGTATACTTCACAATAATTATAAACAGACCTGCTACCTTAGTAGTTTCGCCCTGAGACTGTTTACGGTAGCAGGAGTAGTTTTGAGAGAAAGCTGCTTCTCCCAAGGCCAGTTGTATGTGAAACATTGCTGTTTTTAGCACCTCACGGAAAAATGAAAAATATAGGTATACATTAAGACCAGAAAGTTTCCGGAAATTATCATTTAAACTGGCCGCGCTGAATATTTTCCAGCACTTTTCTTTTGTTAAGTTGGTAGCCGTGTCTTTAATTACTATGCCAAAACTGAGCGCGATCTGTCAACCAGCAGCAGCTGTTGAAATCAGTATACCTCAGTTCACTCTGCCAATTTTACTTTACGGCCTCAATCGAGTCGAAACGGGTTCCACGGAGTGGCAAATCTGGAGTATGCGCTGGTTAATCGATGGTATTGAACGAATTTTTCGTCTTCACATCGTACACAAATACAGTCCGGTGAGATGGCGCATTATCGTCACGAAAGTTTCCGCAAATTGTTGACCCACAATTCCGGTCGTATATGTACGACGGATGTTTTCGCGCAAACGCTTCAAAACGCTCAAATAATATTCTTTTTTGGCCGTCTAGCCCGTTGGAATGAATTCATGATGAAACAAACCGCGAATATCAAAAAAAAAAAAACAATTTGGCGTTCTGTAAGCGTAAGCGATTTTCAGCCGAGCTCCTCCTCCAATTTGTGGTTTTTGCGTCTTGATGTTTTTCAAACAAATGGTTTTTTATGAGGAGATTTTATTTCCTGTCAGAAATACGTTCAGAGGAGTTGACATTCGCTGCCGCGGGACGACTGCAATTAGAAAGTTTAACTTAATTACTTCATTTAAATTAATTTTCTATAACTTTTGGCTATGATCGTACAAGGATTTGAGCACAGGCCTTCCGAGTAGCAGTACGGGATGCTAACTACTCGGCTACCGCGACCGCTTTACCAGAATACTTTCTCTGCACACACTGGTTCTAAGACCGGAAAACACGTGGGCAAAAGTCACCCAATCAACAAAATTCTCTTTTCCGCGGATTGTGGCTAGACATTCATCCACCAGAGTAAATGAAAAGACTCGACAGACACCAGTGTCTCTCTCCCACCATGAATTTGACACCAAACTTACATTCCTTTATGTGGTCGCTGTAGTAAAGCTCTCAAGGATGTACTTGACTCCGTCCTTGTTACCTCCATAGCACTTCTTGAGCGCCGGTGATGTCAGTATTTAGTCTTACGAGGAAATCTACCATCTGAACAGTTGCACCTTGCCAAATAAGAGACCAGACATTCCCGGTGCATACTTTTAAATCTTGCTTCTGAAAACATTTCCAGGGATCGTCATAAAAAGAAGGGTCCTTATCAGAGGCATTTCGTTGTTTTCCATTGGGAAAGATTTTTTACGTGATGAATGCTTTCTTACTACGGCTCGCTTCTAAGCGAATGTTTGTTGGCTAAAAGGATTACTTCAGGCTACTCCCAGGTGAATGGCAGTCAAAAACTATCCCCACTTCATTCCCACTTTGAACCTCATGTCTTATTTTCTCGCAATTCAAACTGTACGCCATGATTTTTCATGGAATAATTAAAAAAAATATATATTTATTTCTACCCATGTCTGTCTATGTTTTTACATAATATATATACTCATATGTTTATATACACATACATATATAAATATATTTGATTTGACCTTTTTCACTTTATTTACTTTTGTTTGCCTTTTCGTTGTGAGTTTTTAATCGGCGCTTCAACAGAAATTGTAATTACAATTTCCCACGTACAAACCAACAATATCAAGAACTGCATTTAACGGTAATATGTAATATTGAAACCTTACGTTTGCGTAATGTGGCCACTTAAAAATTCAGCGGCGAATAAAAATGGTTTTGCATTTATACATATTTATAGGATATGCAGTTAGCTGCAGGCAGGAGTATACACAGATATACTGGTACATAATACAAGGGATATGTAGATTTATGTGAAATAAAGTTGACACATGCATATCAGCAGCACACACAGAGAATCCTTTAAATAAGTATACAAAGCTGAAATTTAAATTTGTATTTTTGCTTCTTTTCAGTTTTTATTTTTATTTTGATTTTTATTTTTTTATTTTTTATTTTTTATTTTTACCCACAATCGCTACGATCGATCAGCCAAGCAGCTGTTGAAATGCGATCAGCGCTACCACGCTCTGGCTTAAGCGTTGAAATAATGTTTCCCCCTTTTACCAAGCAGTTAAAACTCCATTAAATTTGAAAACGAATGCCATTTAAGTGAACTCAATTTTTATCTTTGGCTCTGCTTCGCATACATTTTTGGCTGGGTTTGGTTGATTGTTGTTGCTTATTTGATGATTTCTGCTCAATGCATATTTTCATTCTCTTTTTTTTATAGCTTTTGCTATATTTCCACTGGCATCACGGGAAAAGGAAGGTAAGTATAAGCGATGATAAACGACAACAATGAGCGCTGATGGCGCATAAAGAGGTATAAAAAATAAAATTGCTTGAACAATAAATAACACTGCCTGCGTATGGGCCAGTTGGTCAATAAAATATACGGGGAGACATCCCCACGTTGGGCAGTTCTTCTTCGTCTTCTTCTTTTATAGCCGAATCAACAATAGCTCCACATTCGGTCCTTGAAGGGGTTGGATTCTGGAAACCAAGTCGCTCTCCATCTGATTCTTCCAGCGAGGAGAATATCTTCCTCTTCCTCTGCATCCACCAGTGGGTGCGGCATCGAATAATTTCAAAGCCGCAACGCTTTCATTAATTCAGACGACATGACCTACATCAGTATCACTGTATACCTTGTACAGCTCATCGTTCCACATTATGCAGTATTCTCCGATGCCAATGCACAAAGAACCATAAATTGTTCGCAAAACTTTTCTATTGAAGACTCCGAGGTCGCCTCATCGGATGTTGACATCGTCCATGTAGTCGGAGGAGTATGATGAGGGACTGGTATTGTGTATAGTGTATATATAGTGGTTTGGTTTTGCTTCGTCGAGAGAGGACTTTACTTTTCAATTGCCATTATTATTGGTGTTGATGCAGATCCTTAGGTAGACGAAATTATCTGCGATTGAAGCCTCAGTTTACACAGCCATATAAGTTTTGCAGAAAGTTCAAAATCATAAATAGCGGCGTAGAGGCAACTCCTTACTTTCTGTCGAAAGCCGCTTTAAAATCTATGAAAAGGTGATGAGAATCGATTATTTTCTTACGGGTCTTTTCCAAGATTTTTCAAATGGTGAATATCTGGTCAATGGTGGATTTACCAAGCCTAAAACCACACTGACAACAGCCACTCAGCTTGTGGGTTTTAATTTTGAGTTGGGATCGTCCTTTTTATGGAATGGGGAGATCACACTTAAGTAGCAATCGTCGGGCAAGACCGTTGATCAGTTTGCCAGCTAAAATGTGGTGTAAATCGACCTGCATACTTCAGCGTTTGAGAACGGACTTTTACACCTATTATAAAAGTTCAGTAAGCAGTTTTAATAGTAATCGAGGGTAGAATCAATGAAAAAATCGGTCTAACGCATCTTCAGTCTATACACAGAAGGTAGCGAGCAATGTGGATAATATTCTATTGCTAACCTAATTAATTCCCATGGAATGCTGACGGAAGTGTTTTTTACAATAAGATTATTTATAAAACAAATGGAAGAGGCTTAAAACTTTGCCGGAGTTGATTGGCTTACAAGTATTCTATGATTATAGAAAAGTATCTTAAACAAGGAAGAAGGCCCGAAGTCTTCATGCTTTTCATAAACATACATTCATTACATCTGCTTACCAAATTTGGTTGCGATATCTTAAAAACTGACGGAAAGGTTTTCCTTCAAACAGACAGACAGACGGACATTGCCAAATCAATTTAGTATGTCGCTCCTACCAGACAGGTATACATTTTGGTGGATATCTTTCTTCTTCTTCTAGTATTTACATGCTTCGAACCAAAGTTAATGAATCATTTCCTGTTCCTAAAAAAGGAAGAAAAGGTCTTTCTGGTGAAAATTTTTTTAATCTAAAGAATTTTAAAGAATTCTTCAATGGCAATGACTTTGCATAACGAACGCTTTTTAAAATCAAAATAGTAAGTGAGAGAGTGAGAAAACGAGAGAAAGCCATTTGCCTTCCATTCAAGTTCTCTCATCATCGACATTCATTTAAATTCACATACACATACTACACTCGTATGTAGGTATGTATAAGAATATTCTCTTCAGAGTGCTGAAATTAAAAAAATAAACCTTTAAATTTTATCTCCATTGGTATCTCTCCCCCGCGCAAATTAAATTGCGCATTGACCAAACGATATGTCGAACGGTTATAGAAGGCAAACAGCGAAAGGGAAATGATGTGTGATGATAGTTAATGGATTTTCCTCGGTTGGACATTGAAGCATAATTTTACATTTTTATTTAACGGTGATGAATTGCTCATTGAGATGTTGATGTGTGATTACGATGAAACGATCTGAAATCTGAGTCAGATTTGGTATGGGAAAGTATTAGTTTGCCAGAATCTGAATTGAACAAGAATTGTTCCCTTCGCGAAAGTTATGTTGAGGGTTCTGGATAACAGAACACTTCGGTTCTATGCGGATATCCATTTCGTTCTTTCAAAAGCACAGGGCTGTATTTTGAGATTTGTCAGACTTAACTGTCAAACCAAACATGTTTTGTTGTAGGTAATGTTATGGTGCAACTAATGGTCCAGATAATGTTTTAAAGAAGTTTAAAGAGACTGGATCGGTTACAGGTATTGTTATGCTCATTCCATTTAAAATACCGGTACTGTATGTTAAAGTATAGCCGAGGACCCAAGTTTGTCTGTTTCTCGACGTTCTCAAGAGCTAGAACTTTCTTACAGCAGATTACGCCGTATTTTGCACTTGCAATTACATCAACATCCATATAAAGTCCAGTTCACGTAACAAGTGAAGCTAGCTGACTATTCACAACGCCGTAGATACGTCGATTGGGAGCTTGAACAAAAGTTTCTTTAACAAAACTTTTCTCACTCGGAAGATATGCAAAATTGTCGCGTTTGGTGATTCTAGAATTCTTAAGTAATTGAAAGTATACTATTTATTACATCCAAAAAAACCTCCTGTCTGGAGCGCTCTTTGGTCCGAAGGTGTGATTGGATCTTACTTTTTTGAAAACGACAAAGGCAAGACTGTCACTGTCAATTCGGAGCGATATCACTGTATTATAACCGACTTTTTTGGCTAACAATTGGTTGTCAATTTGTGATTTCAACAGATGGTACCACACACTACACAACATGAGCGAATATGTCTTTAATGCGAGAGAAATTTCTAGATCTCGAAATCGGTCGTGCAACTTGACACCGTGAGGCTTTATTTTGTGGATTTACGTGAAAGAACGTGCTTATGCAGATAAACCTTTAACTCTTGGCCACTTGAAAACCAAGCGATTGAAGTTTGCAAAAATTCGCGAAATTAATTTGATATGAAAGATGAAATGATAGCCCTGCAAAAAACTTTGCCTCGGTTCTCTTAAAGCTTGCCGAGCAAACTATATCAGAATGAATATTTTGTACATTCCGTTCATGAAAGCTTTAAAAGGTTTGGCTAATTTCAACAAGTATCTACCTATACCTTTCACTCAGTTTCAATATAGGCCACATCCATGCGAGTACATAATTGAACATTCTTTAAGCATTACATATTTCCAGTTTAGGGTCAGATCTCCGTATACCGTCTTGCTCTGCCAAGGTGAAAATTTGGTTTATTTTTCAAATTCTCCTAATTCGTCTTCAAGAGGCTTTATAGTAAAAAGAAAATCTAATAATAATAACAACCTAATAAGATCCGTAGAATTAGGGTTTGAAGCTTCAGAGCTCGTAAATATACCTTCGAGGAGGTATTGCTATCTAAAAATTCAGCAGTCTCTACGATAATTAAGACTTTGTACTGTAGCTTGTCGTCTTGTATACCGTCAAAGCGCCTTAGTATTCGTAATATCAACATCTGAGTCTCCATTGTCCGATACAACCACACAAACTCTGCAATTCAGTACGTATAGTATAGTGCTCTTTTCTACTAACCTCAAGCCCCTTTGCGTCAATGACTGAATTCATTGCAAGGAAAGTGGTCTTCGTTCTTCAAAACTAGTCTGTGGCACGATTTGTCGCTGAAAATTCTTTATAAGTGGAGACGTGGGTAGTAAATATAATATCTCGAACAAGCGACCAGCAAATACTGACAAGTAAACGTAGCTAAGATCTAGGGTTTTGGAATTTTTGTTTGATTTGATAACGTCGCTAATTAGTTTAATGCAGGAGGAAAGGAATAAAGTGCAAGTTATATATTATTCGGGATTTAGGTTACTTCGCCACCATCAGAAGGGCGTTTTTACCCCGATTCTACTTTATTTCTATGTAATTTAAACCGCCAACACTAAATCCCACTCTGTATATGGAGACGGAAACAGAAGTAGATAAAACACTTTACGAAGAGAGGTAAAGCCAACAGCGCTTTGATCCATTCGGAAAATATGGTGTAACCAGTGCAACTACTTTCTGCGGATTCACTAAATTATGTTAATATCACCGTATATCTCGTGCAGCTCATCGTTCCAAAGTCTACGTATTCGCCGTTGCCAACGCGCAAAGTTCCATATATCTTACTCAAACATTTCTCTTAAAGGCTCCCAAAGGTGAGTCATCGGATGACGACATGTTCCATGATTGCCCACCATAAAATAGAACGGCAATGATGAGAGACTTGTGGAGTTTAGTGTTAGTTATGGTACTGAATGATATAAGTATTTACTTGAGCAAATTCCATTCTGTGTAATAAAAAGGAACCGACTGATTCCTCATAAGATTCCGTTTAACAAAAAACTGGGACTTATTGATAAGAAGAAGAACGGAAAGAAACTTCTCCACTACTGCATTTATGTGCCGGAAATCTTAGTTACACTTTGATGCATTGAAATAATAAAATTTAAGTGTGTACGTACTTATGGTTGACATTAAAGTGAAAGTCGATACACGCTTTTGACGTACTCAACAGCAACAACAATTGGCAACAACATATAACATGAAATTGAGACCGACAAGCAACGTGAGGAAAGAAATGAAGAAATCAAAAAATCAAAAAGTTTAAACGACCGCCAACGCCACAAAATTGTCAACAATGGTTGATAGCGGAACAAAAAAATAACAACAACAACAAACAACAAAATCAACAATAGCAACACCAACTGGTGGGGATATTTACAGCAAGAGCTCATGTTATTGAAGAACAATTGAAGAAATCTTATAAGCAAGTGTATGCGGATATGTTTATGTATGTGTATGTGTGTGTGGGCTAGCGTAGGATGACAAAACGTATGTAATACTATAGCAATGACATTAACAACTGTAACAGTAACTGCAACAACAACAACGGAAAAGCATCAATGACAACAATGTCGAAGAATGATAGCGCAGGAAAAGCCGTACACTCACATGAATGTGGGTATGTACACACATACACTATATTGTATACATACATACATATAAATCCACATAGTTGCTGGCATTGACGATCTGTGCTGTGGATAAATGTCGTTGAAGAACATTTGCTCCGGTACTTCCATGCACGCTTGGCACACTATTTTTATTATTTATCTATATATATATGTGTGTGTGTGTGTGCGTTGGCCTTCGATTGTGGGAATGCGTATGTGTGGGTGGGTTTGATGTCAGTTGGTTGGTCATGGTGCGATATGATATGGTTTCAGTCATTTTGTAACAACTTTTATTTTTCCCTCCTTCAAATGTCGTTATGTCGTTATACTCGTATGTGTGTGCGTGTGTGTTTTGTTTTATCATTCGCTGCTGACATTGTTTCTTTTAGCGATTTTTAACATTATTTTTTTATTTGGTCTTCGTTTGAAAGTTTTTCTTTTATTTTATTTTCTTCTGTTATTGTTTCGCATTACTTATTTTCATTTAATTCTTCTCCTTCTTTTTCCGAACTAAATATCGTATATACTTATGATATGTACGTATGTATGTACATATGTATATTTGTACATGCTAAAAGGGTAAATGCCCGGAAATATGAAATACTGCTTGACAATGATGAGCGGAAGTGAGCTTACACACATCTGTATATCCAAATATATATTTATATTGAGAAAAGTCAGTTGGTGTTGAAAAAAGTGGGAACTTCATGACATTCAATAGAGAAGAAGCTCCGCAGAATAGTTTTACACTTAGCTTTGGAGTTACGCTTTAATTTCAGTACAGTGGTTAAGTTTCTGGATAGAGTAATTTAAAAAATATATAAAAACATACATATTAAATAACAAATGAAAACAGAGCAACAGATACAAAAATTTTATAACTACGATTTTATACGATTTACTTCAAAATCTTATTTCAATTTACCTCATTTCTTATATTATATTGTATATTATTATTTATATTATATACAATTTTTTGTTTTAACTTATTTTTTCGTTTTATTTTGAGCTATTATTTTTTAATAAATTTGATTTAATTAATTACAATTTATTTCATTTAATTTTATATTATTATATTTAATTATATTTATTTTATTCTCATTATTTTTTTTATTTAATTAATTTTATTTCATTTATTATATTTTATTCTATTTTTTCTTTATTTTCATTTATTTTATTTTTTCAAAACAATTTATTTAATTTAAACTATTTTATTATATTTTACATTACTTTATTGTGTTTTAGTTTTTTTATTTCATTTTGTTTTATTTTAGTTTATTTTGTTTCATTATTTGTTTTTATTTTACTTTATTTTATTTTATTTATTTTATTATATTTACTTTTATTTTACTTTATTATATTTAATTATATTTATTTTATTATAAAATATTTTATTTTTTTTTATTTTAATTTAATTCATTTTATTTAATTTATTATATTTTATTTTAGTCTTCACTTCATTTTATTTTATTTTATTTTATTTATTTTATTTTATTTTATTTTATTAAATTTTATTTTATTTCACTTTATTTTTTTATTTTATTTTATTTTTTTACGTTACTATAGTTAATTTTTTTCTCAAAACAATTTATTTGATTTAAATTATTTTATTATATTTTATATTAAATTACTTTATTTTATTTTTAACTTTTTAATTTAATTTAACGTTTTTATTGTGTTTTATTTTAGTTTATTTTATTTCATTTTATTTTGTTATATTTATTTTATTTTATTTTACTTTATTTTGTTTTAGTATATTCTATTCATTTTATTTTAATTTTATGAAACAAATTTTTTTATTTCATTATATGTAGTTTGTTTAAATTTTATTTTATTTTATATAATTGTATTTTATTTTATGTTAAAATATATTATTTGATTTTAGCTTACTAATATTTATTTTATTTGTTAAATTTATTAATTTTAACTTATTTGGTTTTATATTATATTTTTTACTTTATATAATTTTATTTTATTATACAATATTACTATATTTATTTAATTTTACAAAGCAAAATATTGTTTGATTTTGTTTTACTTTATTAATTAATATGAATTTATTTATTTTTTTTTATTACAATTAGAACTTATCCAGAACACTGTACAAAACGATTCAATAGTCTTGCCATTTGTCTGATAGCTCGTACTTCTACAACGAGCGTCTGTCCATCAGGCCATTTGTTCATTCCTTCGTTTGTTTATTTATTCGTTTGTTTGGTTGTCTGCTTGACTGAATAGTTGTGTTGACCATCAAGTCAACCAGCCATCCGCTGCAGTGGCGCGCAAAAGCAGACATACATATATACTCGGATGTGCTTGTACGAGTATATAGGTATGTATATGCATGAATGTACATTTGCAATGTACAAAAGCACAAATTCAATACGCGATTGTGAGTGTGTGCAGTTGCTTAAATTGAGTGCAAAACGCCAGTGAACGATTTATTCTTTTTCTGCAGATGGTGCTACTGCCCTTCTGAGGTAATGTGAGAATTTTATCGTGGACAAAACTGTATCTAAGTATCTGTCTCAGCAACGAAATAACAAAAAGAATCATTATTGCTTATAGGTACATATGTATGTATGTACATCGTTACATATATAGGTCCATATGTATGTTTGTATGAATATTTGCACAGTCCAGTTGCTATTGAGCTTTCTTGCTACTGTTGTTGCTGTTGTTGCTCGAGCTCATCGATGCTTACGAATTGCAAGTACGCATGCGCTAAATGCTGCTACAACAGATACCAACATACCAATACGTGCAAATGCAAATACAAATATTGTTATTGCTGTTGCAGTTAAAGCCAACAACCGGCCAGCCACCAATGCCAAAACATTTCCACTAACCATTTACCCATATGTTTGGAGATTTGGTCAAGTGTTTGTTTGCAGTTACATAAATACATACATAAATGTGTATGTTTGTATACATACATATTTATATCTCTGAATGAAATGCAATTCTTAAACCTAAGTAAACTCGACAAGCTAAAGCCAACCTCATCGCTAGGCTAAAGCGGCGAAGAGGAGTGCGAGCAGGAAAAGAATGAATGAGCACATTGTGTTGATAGAAATAAAAGCAAAAAATGTAAAAAATGGAGAAACAAGGAAGACAAAAACACAAAAATCTATTGCGATGTTTGTAGTGTTAAGCGAAGCGAAGAAGTGGAGCGAATGACCAGTGGAAATATGTAAAATCAACGCAGAAATGTGGAGTAGGCACGTAGGGGAGATATGGTTTGGCGTTGAGAAGGGCTTGTTGAAAAAAAGAGGCCTTAAAAAAAAACACTTCTAATTGTAAGATCGAATTATATATTAAAAAAGAATAACTCGATTTGAGTAAGTTTTAAATTTAGTTTTCTTTATTCCATTTTATTTTCATTTTGTTTAATTTAAGTTTATATTATTTCCTTTCATTTTATTTTTATTTTATTTTATTTTTTTTTATTTTCCTTAACTTCATTTGATTTTATTTTATTTTATTTTATATTTTTTATATTACTTTATTTTATTTTATTTTATGTTATTTTAATTTATTTTGTTTTGTACAATTTTATTTTAATATATTTTATTTTCCTTTATTTTATTTTATATTATTTTATTTTAATTTATCTTACTATATTTCATATGATTTGATTTTACTTTATTATATTTTATTTTTATTCATTTTATTTTTTTTTTCTTATTTTATTGTATTTTAATTTATTTCACCGTTTTTTATTTGATTTGAACTTATTTTATTTTAAGTCAATTCGCTATTAATTGTTTTATTTTATTTTGTTTTGTTTTGCTTGCTTAAAATAATTTAATTTTATTTTACTCTTTATTAAAATTTATTTAAAATTTTAATTTTTATAACTAAATAATATAAAGTTTTAGTTTTGCTTAAAATAATTGTATTCTCTTTTATTTAATTTACTTAATTTTATTTAATTTCATCATATTTTATTTTATTTGCTTAAAATAATTTTAGTTTTTTATTTTATTTTATTTTATTGTACTTTATTTAGTTTTCTAATTTCAGTTTTTTTTAATTACCTTATTTTATTCTTATTATTTTATTTTTATTTAATACCATTTACTTTATTTACTGTACTTTTATTTTGTTTTAAATTTTATTATTTTATTTTAGTTATGAGTATTTTATTTCATTTTTTTTTGGACTTAATTTACTTTAGTTCATTTTTTTTTAAATATTTTTTTATTTTATTCTATTGTATATAACTATATTATAGTTTATAGTTTCATATAGATTTTAAGCCCCTTCCCACAAAGCTCTCCTCTTCACTCCATCACTGATTTTACCTAAATTTTTATGCACTCATACACAATAGTTTTGTATATCGATATGTATTTTGTGGCGTAGCCATGTAGCGGCTTTGTGCGTAAGACTTGACGAGTACTGCAATGCATTGTCATCGTCGTCGTCGGTACTTTTATGAATGAACAGGAAGTTGCCATCCAACAATGGCTTTAACGACCTGAGTGCCAACATTGACAAAAAGGTAACAGCGACCACAAAGGCATTGTACTAATGCAGAAGTGTTTCGAAAAAGGAAGCAAAAGAGTAGGAAACTTTGAATATTGGCAAATGCACATCATACAAACAAACATTTGCAAATGTAAGCGCGTACAGTGTGCGCCGAAGATAAGCATTAGTGATTCGGCAGAATTTAAGAGATATGATATTGAATTTAATATTATTTTAAAGTAATCTAAATATTTGATATATTTAAGTTAATTGTTAATGACAATTTATATACAAAAAATATATTTTACCAATTTTTAGTATATATACATATTTTTAGTAACCACTGTTAGGGCGTTTTTGGGCATTATTCGCTCATACATACCCAAATATGTAGTGTCTCACTTACAGTTGCGCTTTGACATACTCAAAAATGATTGGCCTTCCCTTAAGATCGTATTGTAATCTAAATCGTTTGGGAATATTATTTTTCGACATAATTTTTTATGTGTCCAGAGTTCAGCTTAAAAAAGTTAATAGTTTAAAATAACAGTGACAGTTGAGAGGTCAATAATGAAAGGACTTTACCAAAAGTAAAAGTATAGTGCGAACATCTGCACACAACGAATTGAATTGCCACAGAGCAGATATTTAAGGTGGAATGATTGTTCCATTTTCTAAGAATATAAATGGGAAAGAACATTATGTGAGTATGGCGACTGATAGTAAGAGAGAATTTTAAATCCAAATATAGTGAGGGAATCATACCTATATAAGTGTCCGAATGTTGACGATTTCGAGCTCGAAGCTTTTCTGTTTGCCATTCTATAAGGCAATGTCACGTCTGAATCCCTATTATCTTTGAAATGAGCTCATGTTCCATGCAGTATAGGTCGCAAGACCTTATCCGGTCAAGATTGTATAATATTAACTTGCTACCGCTACCGTAACCGGCGCTTTCTATGAATGAATCCTTTGAGTAGCAATTTGCAAGTAACTAGGAACATGTCAATATGTTCTTTATCAGGAACTTGCTTAGCAATCTGTCTGTCGTGCAATTTCCCTCTATGCCTCTGAGATCAGGCAACCATACGAGTGATAGTTCCGTTCTGTCTGTTCTATTCTTCTAAAGATTTCTGGTACAGAGCTCGGGTCAAGCAAAAGGTAGACTCTATGCAAAAATTCCAGCATTTTCGAAGACGAAATCACACTAGTTTGCTGTAAACCAGAATTTTACTAGTATTTTGGCGACAAAAATATACTACTTTGTCATAGAATAGAATTATACTAGTATATTTCGGTAAAATCTAAACTAGTTTACAAAACATCCAGTATATGAACTAGTATTTTGCGGACAACTTCACATCACTTTGTGGTTTTGCAAAAAAAGCAGGATTCATAAGTAACTAGAAGCTCCGACCAGACATTTTTAGACTTGCTGTTGCAGCAATGACCAGATATTATTGTGGTTTTTCATATTTTGTTCAATTTTAAAAGATGATGAGTAGTCCTAATTAAGTTTCAAGTACATAGATCAAATCTGATCCACTTCCTGGAAAGAAATCATGTATCAAATTTCAAGCAAAGTGAATCATAAGTGCGTTTTTTTCAAATAAGTTGGTCCCTAGACAACTCCCTGTGGAATGAGATTATCAAAACCATTCTAAAATCTACCTGAACATATACAAAATAATTAAATCGGTCCAACCATTTGGAATGCCGGAATCAATCGATCTAGTTTTTTACTAATACGATACAGACTGGTCTGAGGCGAGCTAGTATCCAACTTCTATTGACGAACCAGAATTTGAACTGGTATATATGAACTGGTATTTAACTAGTATGAAGCTGATGCATAAACTGAAAATTGAAAGTTCGTAGGACACCTCAGTATTCAAAATACCAGTTGCTTACATGAAAAATAGATAGAAGATAACCTAGTTGATGGAAAAATGTAAACTAGTTGGATTCTGGAAAACAACTAGTATTTTTCCTTGCAGAGTATGTTTATATGATCTGCTACGTCTATCGACTAAAAGTGCCCACGTGCAGTGTCGAAAGTACAAATAAACGCAAAATGTGAAAACTTTAGCAAAAATTCCGAATAAAATAAAATTCTCAAATTAAAAATGTAAATATTAAAGCGCAAAGGTCACAGGGCGGCGTAAAAGCGGGGGCGGCGAGGATGTTATAAAATATTTTTTATTATTCCAACTCATTCATAAACTCGACTTAAATGGCGAAATATGGCAACAAATACAATAAAAATAATAATAAAAGGAAATCGGCTCGAGTGAAACGAAACGAACAGCGATAACGGATTATACATATTTACATACAATACATACGAACATACAACTAAACAGAAATTTGTACTTCTGCGTATTGCAACCGCAGCAAATTTGGTGTGTTGCTGCCCGCAACGCGTTCCTCTTCACTTGCTGCTGCCTGCTGACGGGCTGATGGCCATAATAATGAAATGAAATGGCTATAGAAGTATATAAATATGTATGCATCTAAGTACGTCTGCACATATTACAATCACTATGTGCCACAATAAAGAATCAGTCGAGCGTTGAGTATAGGTCAGAAGTGCCAAGAGCCGCAGAGTAGAAGCAGAGTGAAGCGGTTGGTCGGTTGGTCGGTTGGATCGCGCCAACTGCAACAGCAACAAAATAATTTTAAACAATTGCGAAACTAGAATGACTGCGAAGCGGAAAAAGCTTTAAAAAAGCACGAAGAAGACGCGGAAGCGGCGAAAGAGAACGCTGTGAAGAAGCTACAAATTCAATGGAAGTGTAAAATGACCAATAGCCGCCAACTCGCTTTGCAGCTCCATTAACATTTGAAGTCATTGTCTGATACTTCTTTTGCAGAAATATTTTTCTTTCGACACCACGGCACATCTTTTCATAAGTACATACGTACTCACGTGTATACGAATATGTATCTCGGTAATTTTACGCTACAATAGTTAAGACTTAAATGTTCGTCTTAAAAGTCGGCTTTTAAATAGTTTAACCAGCTGCCGTCGGTTTTGCTTTCTTGCCTATAATAAATGCATATTTGTATGCTTGTATGTTGTCTATGTACTTGTATTGTATATACATATATGTGTGTATGTGTATTTATATGTTTTACCTGACTGGCCCACACTAACTCTAAAAATTCCATTTGAAGACCCATAAGGAATATCCAAAACCCTCTCGCTTGAAACTCTGGGCGCTTAAGGAGATCCTGAAGGAAAAGCATAAATATGTTCTTAATAATGCTTAGCGGTTTTTATACTGAAATAGCAACAGTCTGTGAGCAATCCTCCGCCGAGTCTCCAAAAATGTGATTGAAAAACTGTAAATCCTTTTACTTCTTTCAAGACCCTATCACTCTGTGACATCTTTTCCTTAGATAACCTTCTGTTTCCCTGTCAATTCTCTATCGGACCTAAATAAAGCGATACACAGTGTCATTATATACCTATATATATACGAGAATATATAATTGATGCTCGGCAAGAGTGTTTCTGCGTTGGATTTCAAGACTGACATTATTATTGGTGTTAATTCTGGTTCCTAGATTGACGAAATATCTACGACTGTCAACAGTGACCTGGGAGCCAAGTCGCGAATGCAATGACTGTTTGTTTGATGCCAGAAGATATTTCGCCTTGTCCTCGTTCTCTACCAGACCCCTTCAATTCACTTCTATCTCAAGTTTGGATAAAGCAGAACTAACGACGCGGTTGTTAAGGCATATGATATCAATATCATCGGTATACGCCAATAGTTGTACACTACCTAAATAGATGAGCAAATGACTGCCAGAAGAACTATAAGAACGCCGATGGCTTACCGGCTGAGCTATTTATATATGATTGCGAGAAATTGACGACTGAAACTTAATTGTCCTAAAAAAAAGGTGCCACAATCTCGGCCAGTTATCTTGGGATAAGCCTTCTTAATGTCGCAGATAAAGTCTGTTCAAGCTTATTGTATGAAAAATTAAAGCTTACTAAACTGATTGGATCTCATCAGTGTGGCTTCAGAGATGACCAGATATTCACACCTATTCGTTGACCTCAACGCAGCCTACGAAAGCAGGAAAGGAAACTGCCTCTACGCCGTTATAACTGAGATTAATCTTGCCACAAGACCTTACCGAGCTGTTCGATGTTAACCGAGGTTTCAGGCAAGGTGACCCGAGCTAACCCGAAAGGGTATACACGAGGACCCGACGAAGTATCATCTGGCATCCCACGTTCCTGTTGACAGTCATAACTTGTCGCGTACTGGCCGCAACAAAAACTTCTTTTGTGTTTGGTTGTTCATTTCCTTTGTTTCACCTAATATTCCTTTCACTCCAAGCGTTGGCAGTGGCATCTGTTGCACAATTTAAATCCATGGACTGATAGCACGGTTGTACTCGGTGTGTGCTTACCCAGTGGTATAAGTCTCCAAAATGAGGTGTTCCTACAAAACGGTTCCTCCACTAACGAATATTAGGGAAACGGAATACTTTGCGCGGGTATTCCGTAGAAAAGGGTGTCGCCTTTCTTTTTATACGGCGAGGGGAAAATTATCCCAGTGTACTTGGTGTGTCATGGTGACGTACGCTATACAAGCCAGTCCCTTTGGGTAATGGGGGCGGCGCCAAATAATTGGGCACCAATACACACTCGCCTGAGAATTCTGAAGGTCGACGCGTAGCTTGCGTGCCGGATCAGATTCTAGCAATCTACGAATGTGTGAACATCCTTTTTGTGCAGACGTGCGTACCGTTTTGTCAGACGGGGTAATTAATAGTAAAAAGGCAGTTGAAGCCTGATTTTTGTGTGGAAGGGTAGTGTCGTGTATGTGGATAGTGGCGGAGCTGGAATTTGAGGCATCACCGGGGGAGCACCGAAGTGGGATACCTACACCGTACCGAGAAACTGATAAGTATCTTTTATCTTTTTGTTTATCTGTTGTTTGCGAACGTTTTATGCCAACAGTCTTCCTTCTTTCGTTCTTCCCGACCCATCCTTCTAGCATTCCGCACCCAGAGCCCGGTCATACAGGCGGGTTAAAGTTACCCCCGGCAGCACGAGAGTAGTGCGAGTGGGTTCGCAACTAGTTTGGTTGGACCACACCTCGGGTGCACCCCAAAAATATATTTTGTTCGCTTTGTCTCATAGCGTTACTTAATTGTTGTCCAGACATTGCTTTTTTTCAGTTGTCTATACCAGCGTTAGTAAAATTAACTTGGTGTTGTTTTTCTTCCTTTGCAAATAGTATTGCACGTAGCTAGCGACCCACGCTGTCTTCACTTAGCTGGCCGGTCGCTCTGTTTGATTGTTTTGTCACCTTCCTCTTTGTGAGGAGATTCCTTTGGTCAGTGGGTAGAGTGGTTGTTGGTAGGCTTTAACCAACAACTACTGCAGGCATATGTAAGTATATACATACGTACAGAAGTGGAGGTGACATACTTTAAAGTCGTAATAAAATATCGTCTATTTAGGAACTACCACCTTCAAACCAGAGACAAAACTCCTCAAACCCCTTATTATTCCCGTTTTGCTATATTATAACGAGATGATGAGAGCTGGCACTGGGAGTTTTCTAAAGAAAAGTTTTGCATAAGATTTATGGTATTTTACGCATATAGCAATATTCACCTAGTTAAGCGCATCAAGGCACAGCGGTTAGATCATATTGTCCGAATGGATGTGAGCAGTTTAGCTTTGGAAGTATTCGATGCAGTACCTGCCGGTGGAAACAGAGGAAGATGAAAGCCTTCGCTCTTTTGGAAGGATCTGGTGAAGAAGAACTGGTTTAACTTGGTAACTCCAATTAGACCCAAACGGTGAAAAAGCGAAATGGTAGTCAATGCTATTGTTAATTCGTCTATAATTCCATAACCGCCTATAAGGAATAAGATGATGAGCTTCAAACTAACGCCAAGGCTCCACTTACAGGACCGTATCCCTTTTCTGAAATTTTCCATCAACAAAACGCAAAATGGCTGTTGTACGTCCTCAATAACTTCACGAATTCCATCTTTAAGATCTTGAATCGACGTTGGCCTGTTGGCATAGATATTTTCTTTTACGAGGTCTCAAAAGAAAAAGTCGAAAGGTATTAAATCACAAGATCTCGGTAGCCAATAGCTATCACCGCTTCGGGAGATATCCAACTGAAAACTGAAAACTTTTCCTTTAAATGATCGGTGGTTTCGTATCGCCGTATTGTTGAAAGTATACATTGCCTAGATCAATACCATCCCATTCTGGTCATAGAAAATTATTAATCATCTCTCGATAACACAGAGACTTCTCAACAATGAATTTTGCCCACATGCGACAATTTTGCGTATTGACGTAGGCATCGAGGTGGAAATTGGCCTCCTCAGTCAAGACCCAATCAGCAAAGACACGACATTGTTGATGATCGGCCGGCATGAATTCTTGTGTTAACTGTTTTTTATATGCCTTAATCCCAAGTCTTTACGTTTGTAGAATGCCCAATTCTAAAGGACGATGAGGAATGTGCTACAGCAGCATTATTCTCAGTTAGTTCTTCTTGAGCAACGCACACTTGACTTATTCTTCACATAACTAACTTCTTTCAGTAGCTCGGTTTTTTCACCATATTCTGTATTTGCAGTCCAGCAAGGTTCTTCACGACGGCCGAAAAATGTTTTAGTTTTACGAATTGTCTCTGGCAGGATTCCATAATTTTTATAGTGAATTTTAATCATTTCAGTGCGATGTTGAAACGTATATCGTACCATTTTTATTACTGGTGTAGTTTTTAGTTGTCAAATGTCAAAAATTACAGCCTCAAAGTGACATCTGCCGGAATAGAAGGCTATTTAAAATAACACCTCTTATTGGCAAACCCTTTGCATTAAATTTTTCATTATGGGTGTTGCCATGTTTTAGTAATTTTTTTGCAATTGAATTAGTTAAATTATTTAAAAAAAAATTTAAAGGCATATTTTCGATATTTTTCCCTCAATTATTTTGATTAAATTTGCTCATAATGAATTAATGCCAGGAAGAAAAGACTCTGGACTAAAGCTAAACTGCCAAATTTTATTAAAAAAAACCTTTAAGCTGAATAAAAGTTTTTAGTAATTTTAATTAGCATTAGCGGTCATATTTTTCATAAATTATTTTTTAATTTGAATGAAAACCGCGGCAAATCAAAGACACTTCCATTTCCTATGGGCATGCTACATACGTGTACACACATCTGTCTATATGTATGGTATGTAGTGAACGCTATGCCTCCACACAAGAGTAACTTTGTTGCCATTTTATACTTTTAAACGAAGCGACGACGTCAGAGCGTGAATGATATGAACAATAAATGTTTAAGTATGAATTAAAGTATAAGTGTACAAATATATTTAAACGGCTAGTAACTGCGCTATATATGTATGTATGTCAACACAAACACATATCTTACATATGTACGTACATTCATATATTCACATACGCTTAAACGCATGTAAGTAGTAACGTACGTGCAGCTGCGGCGTCTGCTTCATATATGATAATTAATTTTCCACACTGTAATTACGCTCTAGGTTAATGTGGAAAGAAGATAAAGCCGAGATTGATGTGGAAATGGCAGTGGAAGTAAATGCCGCTGACGGCGTACTGAGGCCAGCAATGGAGGAGGCACTAGGGGGCAGGCAAAGGCTTTTCGGTGCTGTCGGCTATGCCGGTTTTGCTCCAATTCCCGCGTAAATATACAATAATTTTTTTCATGCGTTCTTCTTCATCTTTCTTTTTTTTTTGTTTACTACATTTTAACTTTTTCGTATGCCTTGTTATTGTTGTTTTTTTTTTTCGTAGTAAGAGAAACCTATAGTAAAAATAAGCTTATAATTGAGTGAGTAAATATGTGCATGTGAAGCTACATATTTTTTATATGCATTTATATTTGTAGGCCTCAAGTACGTACAGCCAATCACTTGAAATATGTACATATGTATGTATAGAAAGTCTATTTGGTATTTTTTTTCCTATTTTTTTGTTTGTTTATTTTTTACGATACTTTAGTCAGTTGTGGGCGAAAATTTATAACATTTTTGCATTTATTACATTATATTTGCAGAAATATATTGAAATTGTAATTTAAAAATGAATGAATTATTTTTTAAAATGAAACTGACTCAAAAGAGAAGGTACAGAAATTATTATGGATTTATTTAAAGATATTTAAATGTATTTTTGAGACAAATTATCGAGAAAATGCTTATTTTCAAAAAAAAAAAACTTTAAGGCAATCGCTCGAAGCAGAAATTAAAAAAAAACTAGGTAATAAAAAATATATATTTTTTTTTATTATAAAAGCAAAAACCGAAAAATATTTCTCTTATAAATGCTGCCACCGGAAACTTCTAGTCAGAGAAATAGAAGTTGCGTTAACCGTTTTTTGTTCTTCATCGTTCTTGCAGCTTCTACAGTATTTTCTTATGATTTCTTCTTAATTCGACCTGCTTATAAGTAAACTTTTTAGTAACAATTTGCATGTAGCAAAAGCCATAGAATTTCGTTCAGATTCGTTCATGCTTTGTTTGACAAGTTCGTCTGCTTTACAACTCCCCTGTATGTCCCAGTAACCAGAAACCCAAATACGAGATAGGCTGTTCAATTTATAGTCTAGCACAATCATTCTAAGCAAGTCGTGTGACTTAATCGCTGTTTGACTGTAGCTGAATATAAATATATTCGTGCTCGTATGTTCAGTGTCAATGTAGTTTGCTGCCTCTATAATTTCTTAAATTTTAGCCTGAAATACTTGCAGTGATTGGATAGCCTGAAAGAAGCTCAACAGATGCGCATCCTGAAAAGATACCTTCACCAACTCTTACATCGATTAAAATATTTTGGACATTTGTGCTTTATAATTTTTAATAGTAACAGGAGTTGAGCAACAGCGGTCTGCATTGCTTGGTATAAAGCTATAGCTCTACAGGATTGTCGATTGTCGAAATCGGCTAGCGCTACAGTGGAATAACCAATTACGTCCAATAAGATGATCACATCTAAGGTCTCATTTGGCGTGGTCTTTAGCGCACCACTTATACCAATCATCGCTTATCTTCGAATTCTATTTAGGAGGTTTACAATGACTCGTTTACATATTTAGAGGCCGGTGGAGACATTCTCCTATATGTTTACTATATTGATTTTCCGGTACTTTATACCTCTTAGTGATTGGGTGTCAAGTTCCACTTTATTCGAATCTGTGCGTAGTTCACAATAAAAAGACCAGTTAGATATTCTCCGAAGAGTTATCTGCTTATCTCCTTGTTTCTTATTTCTAATAAAGTATATAGAAGAGAACAACAACCTGATATTTTAAGTCGCTCTCCTTCTTACACGATTTAATGTAGAAAATACCATAATGAGCTCGTCATTAAACTATTCTTTTCGGCCGGTAATAGGAACGAATCAGCCCTCCGAATATATTTTTGACATAAAATAGAAAAATTCTCCGCAAAAATTCATTCACTTAGAATAAATTGTTGGTCTCACTATACGAGTATGTTGTAGGAAACATCAAAATAGAAGAGCTCAACCGAAAAACACTTCACGTTATTGAGGCTTTTTATATTTTGTCCAATTCGTACTCTATTTCGAGTAACTTGAATCGCGAATATACCTACGAACGATCTACGAACCTGTCGGCGATTCCTTTCCCGTAAAGAAAGGATTATTTGTGCTTCGAGCTAATCGTACTTGGTCCCTTGTCCATTATCGGGAAACAAAAGTATTTCATTTGGGTATATCATCCAAAAATTTCACCAAATAGAACAATAAATATATACACACATTTTTTTCAAATGCATCGGGCCCTGATACACATTCCAGAGGGAAAAGTAGTGTTCCTGCTAATCTAAGAAATTTTAAGGAAATCGAACTATAAATACAATATCAATCGGGGAACCTCAATTCGGCGTAGTGCACTTACTAATTTGAAGAAGCTCTCTACAGCGTGTACTCACTTAAGAACTATGTTTCCATAAAATTTAATTAACATAACTACTGAAGCCTAATCACCATATACAGTGAAGACAGTTTGTTGAATGGATTTTACAAGCAGAGTCATTAAAAGCGATGAAGCACATTTTAATCTTGACACGTTTGTTAATCGTCATACAGCCCGTAAAAGGCTTTTGGTCTGAAGGCATAATTGAACAATACTTTTTAGAAAACGAGTCAAGCAGTGACTGTTACCAGTGATCGATATCGCGACATAATTTCTCAGTTCTTTTTGCCGAAATCGGATGATATTGATGTGGCAAATAAGAGATTTCTACAAGGCGGTGCCACATGTTTTACCGCCCGTGAAAGACTTCAATTACTGCATGATCGTATGATTCAACATCATTAGATTTCTCTTTATGGGGTTCCGCGTGCTTGAAATGAGGAGATTCAACGTGGTATCAATGTAATTCAGCCACATTTATGCAGAATAGTCATCGAAAATTTCAACGAGCGAGTGCGTATGTGTATGGAAAAGCCGTGAAGGCAATTTTCCCACTGTGTTAATCCGTAATTACTCTATGCTATGTACTTTATGTTTCAATAAAAAAAATTTAATCGAAAGACTGAAAACAGTGTTATCTATTTAATTTCTATCTTGTGTTCATTTTGTGACACCCTTTATTATAATATCATATTTTTACATTAGCGGCCGAAATACAGCAATGGATTTTTATATTTGTAGTGTTTTTTATATTCTACGCTATACAAACTTGGATTAATTTATTTTTGGAGACTCTTTATATTTGAGATATTATAATAGTAAAGAGTAAACAAACGAAAATAAATTGCTATAACGTTTCTTAAATCACATTACATAAAAAATTTTAATTTTTTACCTTAAGTAAGTAAATAAGATAAGATAATAATAGTAAGGTATTAAACTAAAGTATGACGAATGGACTTACGAAAGTAGAGCACTCAAATATTTTTTTAATAATGTTTTTAATATGTGAGTAAAATTTAAATATATATTTACAAAACAACCAATTCATGGCTATGGTGCAACTGTTGAAAATTTCTAATTGATTTCGTGCAGTTTACTTATTTAGTTTCATTTTTTAGATATTTGACCCGATTTTGTTTGTCGTCTAGCCAGCAAAAATGTACTTAGATTTTTGAAAAAGTAATTGGTGTGCATACAATTTATTAAATAAATGATGCAAGCGGACTACTCCCTTGCCATCAAATTAATTAACTAATAGTATTTTCTGTTTCTTCCATACAATTAGTTGATATTTTTAATACAAATATGGCTTATTAGATGACACTATTCATTTTTCTATCAGAAAATACCAGTTTCATACTAGTCTAAAGTGAACCAAAAAGAGCATAGTTTTAACTAGCATTTTTTACATAAAAATATGTCAAAGAAACAACAAGAAATTACCACTATTATATTAATATTTAATCAGACCCAAAAGTCTTGATAGAATAAATGTCGATTTATTTTGTACTTATCTACATATGGCAGTGCCCAATAAGCATTGCAGTCTTTACTAATAAGCGGAGAATCAGAAAATTAATTGTGAGATTAAACTTTCATATTTCCGTTTGCGCCTCGGTAGGGAATGTCAACTCTTTCGAGTGTATTTCTAACAGGAATCTAAAACCTCCTCATAAAAATCCATCAGCTCTTTAGGGGCGATTTGGAATAAACAGTTAGTCTATTCTATTGTGTGGGAAAAAAATCGAAACGTATATCACAAGTTGGAGGAGGATAATCGTCCCACTTCTCAAGTAATTCGTAAAATTTTCTTGAAGATACTGAATCGGCTACATATGTATATTGTAATGCCTGTAGATCATCATTTCTACCTCAATATCACTACTGTAAGTGAAAGTGTAGCCGAAGACCCGAATGTGTCTGTTTTAAGAGCGGGCGCAGATGACGGTCAATTTTAACCCAGATTTACACCTGAAGCCATATAAGGTCCAGCTAACACAACAACTGAAGCCAGCTAACCAATCACAACGGCGAACATACGTCCATTGGATGCTTGAACAACAAGCATTGAACGGCAATTTTTGGATCAAAAACTTCTTCAGCGAAGAGGCTAATTTCTTAAATAAGTAATATTGTGGCATTTGATGCTCTGTGCATCCTGAAATAATTGAAGAGAGACCATTACCCTCAAACAAACTTACTCTCTGGTTCGCTCCTTGGTTCGAAGGTGTTATTGGACTTTAATCAAACGGCAATACAGTCACTGTTAATTCAGAGCATTACGGTCGTATGATAACCGACTCTTTTTGGCCTGCAATTGAAGAACACGACTTGGACCATACATATGTAGTTTCAACAAGATGGTGCCACATGCCACACAACACGGGCCGATATGGTTTGGTTGAAGTAGTTGCCGGTAGATGGTACAGCTAACCCCTTTGCGTGCCCGTCCAATAGAATATGCCATTTAAGAACACCTGTAACTGTAGATATTTTTCTTTCATTTGTTGTTTGTTTTCCTTTCTGGCCACATTGTCCTGGTCATCTTACTCGCATTGAGACTTCTCCATGTTGAATTAGCGTCTTTAACGAATAACTCTCCTATACGTGTATATAATGAATTGAAGCTTACGAAAATTCGCGAGATAGTCATTTTAATGATGTAGTGCTTCCCATGTAATGTCAAGGTTCAAATTTTATAATAAAAAAGAAATTTCATGAAAACCCCGCAAAATGGATAACCTTGCGGCTATGTTATTTTAACGAATAAAAGAGTCGTATTTGAGGATTAAAAACATTATTTCTATTCCAAGCCAAGGCATCTTCAACGAATGACTGTTTCGTTCGGCAAGTGTTTATTTCTACGAAAAACTGGAAGGAGCTGCCGTTATCGTCAATGCATATCGTTGCCGTGCCGCGCTCAGAGATTATTTGTTTCCAAATGTTGACGGCAAGGAGATGAACGATATGTGTTTTCAACGTCGATGTCAACAGACCGCCACGCAGGTGCGACTTGACACCGTTGGACTTTTCTTGTTCCATGCGGAATTGAAGTCGCCAAACAATCGAAAAAGTCTTGACAAATTGGAGTACGAGAGATAAAACAGAAAAGACTACTCCATGCCCAGCCCCGTTAGCCATATGTCATTAATAACGTTATTAACCAAAATGCCCAAACTGATTACAAAAAACTATATTTTTTAAATAAAAATTTGCACATTCTCATGCAGTCCGTAACAGACTTCATGATATTAATAATAAATTATATTAATTTGTTCCGAATTAAAATTTATTGTAACACATAAAATTCTGCACACGCACACATACCTTTACGAATTGCATATGCCAAGCATATTGAAAACTTTCTATTTTAAAATTTTATTTAAAAAAAATTTAATTGAAAGCAGAAAAAAAAATTTCGTATAAATATCATTGTGGGTTGTGGTTTGAGGCGACAACAGCAGGTGACGACAGCGGAAAAGTATGTCTGTTGGACAATTGTTGTTGTGTGAATAAAAAACGACGACGTTGTGGTAATGAAAAACCAGTGAAAGTGTACAGAAGTTTTTCATAATACACTTGTGTGTTAAAATATGCTTCATATGTATGTATGTATGTCGTATGTGTAAGTGGGTGTGTGCGTTCACACAAGCGTATATAAAATTTGAAGAGTCAGGTGTGAAAGAGAATAAATTTTTTCCAAATAAAATTATTACGCTTGCCAATTTGTTAATAATACTTTGTCAGTTGGTATGCACTACCTATACGAGTACATATTTACTATTACTCTTCTTTCACATTATACGTTCAGCTTGCATACATACAAATGTGCGTATATGTACATATGCGTAAGTCTACCTGCAGGGAAAAGGTAGACTAGTATGTAAAAACTCTAGTTAAATATTAGTATTTTGAAGACGAAGTCATACTACTTTGTTATAAACCAGAATTATAATAGTATTTAAAGGATAAGCATACAATAGTGTGCCATAGATTACAGATATACTAGTATTTTTCGGAAAAATCTGGACTAGTTTTGAAAAATTCTAGTATATGCACTAGTATTTGCAAAAAAAAAATCATGATTCATAAGTAAATAGAAGCTCCGATAAACATTATTAGTCTTAGACAACAACAATCACATATTATTCTGCTTTTTATATATATTTTTTTTTCGATTGTAATATTAGGTATAGTAAAAAGAAATCCAATATTTTTGCCTAAATTTAATGGTTTAATTTTTTCTTTTCGTATCCAGCCTTATTCAAATCGTTCCAAATGATTTTTTGTGCAGTCTTTAGCTCTTGGAAAATCGAAAAAGTGCTTACATGACGGTCGGAGTCGACAATGTCCATGACTTTATCGACATTTGCGACAATTGGCCTTCCACTCCGTGAAGCATCTTTTACATCAAAATTGCCGGAATGAAACCGAAATTGTCCATGATTGCCTGTAACAGTATCAGGACCATAAACGTTATTCACATTTTCAGCCGCCTTGCTTGCGTTTTCAACCTTATCGAAAAAAAAACTGCAAAATATATAGTATTTTCTCTTTGCTGGTGTCCATTTTTGACGCACGTTCAAACAAAACTGACCCAACCAATCGCAGAGCTGTTAGAAAAGTTTTTTTAGTACAAAATGTCATCTTTCTAACGTTATCTAGCGGAATACAGATAAATAACGTAATCTATTGGAAAAATAATGGATTTCTTTTTACTGCACCAATAAATGATGAACAATCCGAATTAAGCTTCAAATCCATAGATCGATATGTGATTATCTTCCTGTAAAGAAATAATGCGCCAAATTTTTAGTGAAGTGAACCATAAGTGCGTTTTTTCAAATAAGTTGGTCCCTAGTCAAATTTTCAAAACCATTTTCAAATTTACCTGAACACACGCGGTTCATCCATTTAGATTGCCGGAATCAATTGAACTGGTTTTTAACTGTTCTAAGACGAACCAGTTATCAACTGCTATGAACGAACCAGTATTTTAATGGGTCATTATGAACTGGTATTTAACTAGTATGAAACTGATATATAGGCTGACAATAACTTACATGAAAAATAGATGGAAGATGAACTAGTTGGTATTAAAATGTATACTAGTTAGTTTCTAGTTAACAACTAGTATTTTTTCCAGCAGGATATATACAAATACAATAACGGAAATCTGCAGCAGTGGCTGTGTATGTACCATACATATGTATGTACAAATTTTAAAATTTATTTATATGCTTGCACGTGTGTTTACTTTAGTTCATGAAGTGGTGTATTGTCAGAGTTAGTGGAAGAGGTATATTACGCTATTGTTGTGTGTTCTTTTCTTGTTGTCATGTTTTGTCATTATTAATATTTTGTCAATGCCGGTGGCAAATTTTCTTTTATATTTATATATAAGTATATATTTACGTATGTTTTTGCAATCTTTTCTTTTATGTACTCGTATGTACGTATGTGCCGAGTGATTGCTTTCACACATACACACACATACTCATACACATGAAAGTAATTTGTCATTTATTTTTAATGCCTGCATTATTGATAAAATTTTCATTGTTTCACATTAATAGCAACAGTTTACTCTCTGAATTATTCAATAAAATGCAAGTACATACAGCGGCACATATTTGTGCTTACATACCTACACGTATGGATGCCTTTAACGGCAATTAATCAAGCGTGTGTAGAAACTTTCGAATTTTGATTGATTTACTGCCTTTTGAACTTTTTGATTTTGTTGCTATTTTCCAGCTTCATTAATATTAAGTACTTTAAACGTCAATTAAGTTGTAAAAACATTGTTGCTCAAATTTAATTTAGCTTTTATTACGAAAATTAATGGAAGAAAAATAAAAATGATATCTAATGCGGGTAGTTTAGGTAGGCTGCGCGAAGAGTTTTTGGACCCCAATTAGCGGTGGCTGCTGCAACGAAACCACTCAGTTTTTTTTAGTTTTTAGTGGACAGCCTTTTAAGATTTGGTACCTGACGTTTTCCTAGCGTTCAGTGATGAATTCGTGTGACTGCTGTACGCTCACAGAGAAAATGGATAATTGTTTCTAATCTGCTTTTCCTAAACCGGCATTGACACCTCATACGCGATTTACGTCGAGTTAAAAGCAGTGCACCACTCCTCTCTTCGCTTTTTGACGCCAGTTGGAAATACCAAATGCAACCAGGTCGCTCTCCACCTGATCTTTCCTCTTACTTTGCTTTAACGTAAGCACTGCATCGAATACTTTCAAAACCGGAATGCTTTTATCTATGCTGACAACATGACCTAGCCAGCGTAACTGCTGTCTCTTGATTCACTGAACTATGTTAATGTCACCGTATAACTCGTACAGCTCATCGTTCCATCGGCTGTGGTTTTCGCCATTCCCAACACTATTCGTGCTGTCAAAGGCTCTGTTAAGACCGACGAGAAAGTGGTGTGTGTTGATCCAAGTAGCTTGATAAATTTTTTCTGTGCTAGAATCTACTACAAAAGTTGAGTTTTTCGACGTTTGTGCCAAAAATACCTCATTGGACGGCACTGCTGTCACTTTTTAGTATTACTAAAACATCAACCAGCTGGGCAGAGGCACCCAGCTCCCAGTTCAGAGCTTGAACATTCCAAGTGTATGACCTTAAATCAACATTTTAAGGAGAATTAATTCTTTTCTTTCCTTAGGTTTAGGTCTGGGCTGTTCTAAAACTCACAAGTCTACATCAAGCCACCAGTGCTATATTATAAGATTTACAATTGTTCAAACTTTTTTTCTTTTTTGAATTTTCTGCCAAATGATGTTGAACTTTGTAAAAACTTTAAGCCAAAGAACGTCCGAGTAGGACTTTTATATTTTATGTATATCCTTAACTCGGACGTTCTTTGGCTTAATGTAGCTACATGACGTGCTTATTTATATTATATATGTATATATTTTATGTTTTATATACTCGTATACAGCACAGAACATTCTCTTTAAGATCTAAAGCTGCTTATCACAATAGTTACACATAAGTAGTTTTGACTTAAAATAAATTAATATAAAAACATCATTAGTTATTCATTATTTTCAAGCTAATCACAATATACGAGGGAATTAACAAAAGTTCGGTCTTTCAATTTGTTTTTGTTAAATCTAAAAATACCAAATCCTTTGCAATTGCTTTATTAGTCTTCCTTTCAAATTTTAGAACGATCGACTAAAATGGAGACGTGAAAACCCATCAAACAGAAATTTGCCATGTGATTCTCTTCGGACTTCGGCGAAATTTGAAGCCAATATAAATATTCAGTGAATGCCAAATTTCATATGGAACGATTGTACCGTCTAAGTGGTTCCGAAGATTTATGTACATGTCTGCATTTAGAGTATGACCGTCGGGTAGCAGCTCAAAGTGGATCATTTCTTGCCAATCCCACCAAGCACATAACAAAACCTTTCTGGTTTAGAGACTGTTTGTGCCGGCCCGCTGCTCTTTGACTTCGACCGTTTTCATTTGATGTTGATGTAAGTGATTCAGTTTTCATCACCAGTCACCATCCACTCAGAAATGGGTCAATTTGTTTACCATTCAGCAACGTTTCGTAGTCCATCGAACTTCTTATGTATTCAGCGATTGTAAAGTGATTCAAAAGTGTTTTTTATGCAAATTTTTAGCTCCTGAGCAATCGAAATAGCGCTCGAATGACGTCAGACTCGACAGTTTCCATTGTTTAATTGAAATTTTTTTTAATTTGCCTTCCACATTGAAGAGCATCTTTTTACATCAAACGAATTCGATGAAACTGAAATTGTGCATAATTGATCTTACAGTATCAGGACCCTAAGCACTATTCACATTTTCAGTTATCTGACATGCGTTTCGAGTTTTTCGAAGCAAATTTGTATAATGTAGCGTATTTTCTCTTTGTTGGTGTCCATCTTTGACATGTGCTGAAAAATACTGAGTTAACTGATTAACACTTCTCCCATTATCACCAAGCCATCTATTGCAAAACTCTTCTATTCAATTAATGTATTCGAAATTTCACATCTCTAATTGAAAGTGTTTGACTAACTAGTGCCACCCTGCTTCATTCAACTCGATAAGAAAGGCCGGATCCATGTAAGTAATTCGTCCCAAGTCAGTACGATATATGAAGATCTAAGCTATGAACCGTCAACCTCAAAAACAGCGCAAAGTGATTTAAACAATTTAGTACGTGATTTAAGGGGTTAGGGGTAGTCAGAGGCACGAAAAAATGAGAATTTTCAGTATTTTTTTTTTTGCTATTAAATAATTTTATTTTACAAAAGTAGTGATATGGTATTATTAAACAATGTTTTGACTTGAAGTCACGAAAATTTCGAAAAAAAAAAATTTATTTCCGAAGTTACAGCTGTCTGTGTTAACCCAGTTCCAAAAAAAGGTCCTTGCGGTGACAATCATAAGTCCTTGGAGATTCATCTGAAATCAATCGGATAAAAAAAAATAGTTTTATAAATAAATAATCCTGGGCCTGATCGAAGGATTTTATTTTTTTTCAAAAATTAACAAAATGGCGGCCTCAGAAAATTTTTTTCTAGATTTTTGGGAAAAAATCAACAGTTAATTGGTCTTAAAAAATCGAAATTTTTCACAAAATAAAAATCCTTCGATCAGGTCCGAGTTTATTATGTATTCTACAAGCTGTATAAATTTCATTAAAATCAACTGAGCGGTTTTCGAGTTACAGTTGTCACCAGTTCAAAAAACAAAGTTTTGAGAAAAACGCGTTTAAAGTTTCACACAGCGCTTTGAAAGGCCCGAGCTCTCTTTGTTATTTGTCGAATAACTTAAAAACGAATTATCGGATTAACTTGAAATTTTCAGAGATTATTTTTAAGATATTATACTTAACGAAAATGCAAAAAAAAAAATTTTTTTTTTGAAAATCCTGACTACCCCTAACCCCCTGTCTGAACAGACTGAGCTTTTATTTCCGAAATCGCGACCATGAAATAAAACCGTACTATTCTAAAGCAGATTTAGTTTATTGTAATAACGTTTCTGTTGTGATGAATTTAGTAAAACATGAATATATCCAGGTCACAGGCGATTGTTTGTCGTCTCTTCGAAAACTATTTTGAAGCCAGTATTGCTGGGAAAATATATGGCTATATTAAAGTCATTACACTTTTGCTTGGACTATAGCTTGGTAGAACCAAATGTTCCTTTTTTATTTGACAGAAAAGGTCACACTTACGGCAGGCCATACAAATTTATAAAATTATCCTTTAATGAACCTTGATAACATTATTTTTCCACTAAAAATGTTAAATAAAGCTTTCGGGTATAATATGTCATTAAAAAATTTCATTTGAGTTTCTTTCCGGACAAATTTCGGTACTGTCTGGCACGAACAATATAAGAGATTCGATAAGAACATTTCCTTAATGGAAACGCGTTATCAAAGGAAATGCATTCTAGGAATCTTAGCAAATTTTTCTTAGACTTAGAAGGAACCTACCAAAAGGTATTCACTTAGTAATGAAATTTCTCTAAGTGTAGATTTTTGTATCTTTTTTTTTTGTGGTCACAAAACCACTGATCGCAGAAATTGGAGATCGGAGGTTTCATTTTGCTTTTGACGTAGCTCCTTGGAACACTTTTTATTTGTAATGAATCCGACACCAATCTATTGGGTAGCCCCAAAAGAAACCGGTGATTTTCATACAGACGGCGTTGGCAATTTTTTTGAACAGATTTTGACTATTTAATTGTATTTTTTCTTTTGACAATTATAAGAGCAATTTAATATGGAGCCCACAACAGAATATTTTCCCCATATTTTACTTTATTATTTCCTTAAAGGAAAAAATGCAGCGCGGATGCTAAAAATTCGAATAATTTGTATGGTGATAAGACCTTGAAAGAAACACAGCGTCGAAGTTGGTTTGTCAAATTCCGTTTGGGAGATTTTTCACTCAAATACCGGCCACGTTCTGGTCGGCCAAGTGAAGTTGTTGATGATGAAAAGAAGATTATGCTGTCAGTTTAGTGTGATTCGCAGGGTGTGGTATATTTTGAGCTGCTTCCAAGGAACCAAACGTTTAATTCGGATATCTACTGTAAACAACTGGGCAAATTGAATACATCCATCAACGAGAAGCGGTCAGAAATGGTCAATCGTCAAGGTGTCATATTCCACCAAGACAACGCTAGGCCGCACACATCTTAGGTCACTCGCCAGAAACTGAGAGATCTTGGCTGGTAACTGTTGATGCATTCCCCATATAGCCCTGGCATTGCACCGTTCGAATATCATTTGTTTCGATCTTTGCAGAACTCATTAAAGGGTAAAACTTTCGAAAATTACGAGGCTATAAAATCGCACTTGGTGCAGTTTTATGCAGTTAAAGGCCAGAAGTTCTTTTATAAAATCGCCGGTTTCTTTTGGGGCAACAAAAAAAAGGTTCAGTTTTGTTGGCCGGTGGAATTTGTATTGTCTAGTCATAATCATAGTCTCGTAGAGATCAGCGACATTAGCTCAATATTAAAATGAATGAAATTGTGGCTTGTTTAATTTGTGAAAGTGTACCTTTCGAGGATTTTCGAGTGCTCAAATCGTCGATTACTCCACTGATTTAGAACTACAACTCTCTCTTGTTTTCGAACTTTTGTTTATAAAATATACCGCGGTTTTCTTATATTTCGATTTTTTCACGATATTATGAGTTAAAAATATTAATAAAACTCAAACGGAATTCAAGGTTGACAGCAACACAATAACAACTACAATACAACAATAAATGTGAAATGATAAAAGTTAAGCTCGTAATTTATTATCGAAAGATTATTTAAAAAATTTAAAAAAAAACACTAATAATTTAAATATTTTGCCATAATCTTTTAATGTTAAACCATCAGGCTAAGGTCGCATACCACGTCCTCGAACTCGCTCAGAGGCATTTCAGCGCCCTCCCACAATGCATACAAATGCCGCACTCATACATTTCAAAAGCGGTCAACCTGAGTTATGTTGCAAAAAAGCACATGTCACACAAGGTTTTATTTTTCATTTTTTTATTTTCATTTATTTTATTTAGTTTTTATTTCATTTTGTTTTTGTATGTTTTTTTTCGAAAACTCAACAGCGCATTCAGCTATGAATTTCAAAACTCACTGCTTTATTTAGTGTAATTTCTCTGTCAGCCTTTTCATTTTAATACTTGAATGCTTTAGTTGAGTCCCTTTTATTAAATGGTTAAAAAAAAGAGAGCAACAACAATGTCATTGTTACGCTAGTGGACATTGGTAACTGCAATGGCAAAGCGCTGAAGCGGTGCCACCGCTGCTACTGTGGTATGACATTTAGAATTGCTGAAGCATGAAATCATATACCACATTTCAAATATTCGCTTTTTCCCCTTTTTTTTGTATCCTTCTTTTATTGTTCTAATTTTTTCTATCCAACATTTTTATTTCCACTCGAGGTAGTAAGGGGAGAAATTATTTCATCCAGAGAGTGCAATTGTGGACGGTGTGAAACTCGACTCGACTCCATTTTACGCCACCAACAACACCAACACCAGCGTCGCCATCACATGTGACATTTTAGACATTTTTACCATCCGTGCGAGCAGTTTTCCACCTGTAAATATACATACATACATACATATATACATATGTGTACTTACTATATGTGTATGTGTGCAGCATCTACTTTTAGGGCCACAAAAGTTAGGCGCTTGGTTGGTTGACTACTGTTAGTTTACTTGCTGCAGAGCTTGCTTCTGTGGCTTTTGTGGCGCTTGCGGAACTTGCGGTTCAGTGGTTGGTTGGCTATAAATGGCACTCTGCCTTAAAGTGATTTTCTCACCTGCAGCAATTTGTACTTCAATATTTTGCTTTGGTCTGATTTGCTCGGGTTTGGTTTACTTGGCAGGAGAATACTACTTAAAGCCACGAAAATATTGAGCGTTGACTCAATTTAGACAACATTTAAAATTGTCACATACATACATACATACACACATAGCGGTTAGTTAAACCATGGTATGGCAAGTGGTGGCACCAGAGCGTATGACGCAAGTAAAATACGTCCATAATGAACTGTTCAAGCTCGTGACTGTGGGTAATTTTCTTAGAATTATGAGGGCTAAAGGGGAAGAGCATGTTTTGTGATACACTTGAGAAAAAATTTTTTTATGGAAATTGGTTTAAGTGAAATTAATGCTTAATTTCAAATGTTTTATTTCAAATAAAATTAGCTGAATTCAATAAACATATATTTTGAAGATCTTATAAACAAAGTTCAATAAGTTATTTTTTAAGCCACCGAAAAAAGTGTTTGTATCTCCTTTCGAAACGTGCCGTGAAGCTTTGTTACACCCGCACTTATACTGATGGGGAACCTTGAACGTCTTGCGTTCAACGCTGTCCATATTTGTCTAGTGACGTAATCTCATTCATATGTTCCGCCATGGCCCGAGGTACACCCACATCGTGTGTATGATGATTGATAGTCTTGTGACCATAGCCACTCGATAGCTTCTCTGAGTGCAATATGTTCTACCTGGAAGACGCTGCAGTAGTTTTTTAGTTTCGAGCTCATAATAATTGAGTAGCTCGGTGTGTGGCTTCTTACTCTGCTATGGCGTTTTGAGCTGCGTCCAAGTCCTGAGTGTTTTCCCATTTGTTCCTGTCTGGTATTCTTGCGAAAAAAAATTTTTTCAAAACAAAAGTTGAAGGTAGTTATTTGGCAACTCTGTGAGAGATAAAATTTGGGCGTGTCTTCTAAGACTAAGTTTCGTTGAATTTAATTGTGTTCCAGTTTGCTTAAAGTTTGCGGTAGAGACTTAGAGGAAGAAAATTTAGAGAGAGTTTTGAAAGCTTTTGGGTTAGTCTTTGATAGGGCTGTTGTTATTGGGAGAGCTAGAGATCGCTGAACTCTCTACTTAAGCCAATAACCTCACATCATTTCGCTTCGGAAAATATCAAATATCCGTAGAAGTAGGGCAGCGTGGTGGCGTTAGGAAAGTGGCCGCATACTTATTGGATTCCAGGCCGTTCGTCATCCGTCTGGCTAGTCGCTAAAACCAATGAAATTTCCGAAAGTAATGTCAGATGGATAAAGGTGAAATTGAAATGCTATAACGACATGTAGGGTCTCCAAGATTATGTGCACGAGTATCGATTAAAAACATCTAATATTTATGCTCACGCGGTCTGGAAAGGACTGCCGCGTTTTGTTGTTGGCAAAATGACAGACCATAACTTATTAGCATCACAAGCGAGACAAACGAGTAAGTTGCTGGAACCCCTCCTGTGCTTTATCTAGAACTCGTTTTAGATATCTCTAAGCTTCGCAGTTCAAAGGAGTAGATGAAGTATCAAAGTTAGATATCAAGATCATCTTAAACTTCATAAAAAGCATTGACGCCATACATGACGAATACTTAAGCTCGAGTTGCACTGAACCTCCATCTAGCATTACGAAGTACGTATACCCAAATCTAACCTTATTTGTGACTACCTAAGAGTAGCCTTTCTGTACCTAAATGGCTATTTGATCAGTAAAACCATATATTATATTTAAATTGGTTATACAGTAACTACGAGATGGAATTTAGTTGTTTCACTCGAATTTGCTCCACGATTTCATCATCGTTCCTAATCAAGTTTGTCTTCAAAAAATTGTGGAAGAAATTGTTTTTAATTCTGTATAACAACATTGAAAAGCAACACTGACATGATATAAAGTAAAGAGTCCTCTAGGCCTCATAATTCTAGAAAAATAGCAGTCCTTACTTAAACGATCCAAAATCGTCAGTGGAATTTCAATTGATTTATTTATTAAAATTAATGAAACAATTAATTTATCGGCTTACTTGTTGGAGATTAAAAAACCACCAATCTGAAGGCTTACAAAGATAGTTTGAATAATTTTCGAAACACATTTTCCACATCTAACGGAACAGCACTTTCAATTTCAAATACAAAAAACAACTTCGCAGCACAAAAATCAGTATCACAATGCAGCAACCCACTCATAACAGAATTTGAATTTCACTAAACTACAAGCGCTTTCAATTCCAATATTGAATTCCAAAAATATTTTATCTACTTTTGTCTAACTCGATCCTATAGATATCTATAAATAATGCGCCTATAAAATTTCAAATCTTCATCCCATGAAGAGACATACATATGTGTGTATACAATTTTTATTCTTAAAACATTTGATGAATGTATTTATTATCCCAGCAAAGTGCATCAACCCTAAACGTTAGTGTAAAAATTTCTTAAGAAAAAAACAATTTTTTTTTGAACTGACATACTGTAGTAGGAATTATGACATCAAAAATCTGGAGCTCTGAAAAAGACGTACCATCTAGCACTGCAAAACAACAAACATATGGTTAAATTAACATTGCGACGTAAGAAGGCCAGACCATATAGCCCATTCCCGCTCAACTTCAGAGTACACCACAAAAATAATCCATGAGGTACCTAGCTGATTACATTATGGAGTATCTGCGATTTAGTGAAAATCTGATAAAACCTTATAAATATTCTATATACTCGTATATAAAAGGCTTTGTCCTGAATGAGTGACGTATCAATCCACCGCCTAAACTTGGAGGCTGCATTCTGCATTTGCCATAGGCATCCGATAACAAAGTATTTTCCGGGAAGTGGATGTATGGTCGATCTGTTTGCCTAAGTTAACCTGCCCAACATTTTCTCCTCCGAGTAATGTACCAAAGACCGATCTATTCGACAAATTTTTTATTTATCATTTGATTTAAATTTTATACAGAGATAGCTTTGGGCCTAAAATAATATGAGGAAGTGGACAAGAGGCAGATGTATTCAACAAAATTGTATTCATAGTTCGATTTATGAAACGTTTATGAAAAATATGGTACATATTTCTGAATTCGAAAGCTTGTCTGATATCGTTTGTACCATGTTTTTCCTGAAAACAAAATTTATGTATAGGAATTATATTAATTTAATAGAGAAAATGAGAAATTTTTAATAACAGCACTTTTTCGAAAAGTATGGAAAGGCTATACGATGACGGCATTATTTACGACTTTTTTCATATTCGTGGGTAATACCTAAGCTTGATAATTTTTTGGGTTTTTTGGAGTGAAGTTATCGTATACAGGAGATTTTTTTTGGATCTAATGAAGTGATAGTATTTTCAAGTTCAGGAACAAATGCACAGCAAGTAACAGTGGTTTAGTGACCGGGGTGTACTACCAGTAGCAGTATATGCTTGGAATACCGTATAGATGGCCTTTGCAAAACAAATGGCCATTTCTTTTACGTTCTGGTCCAGGAACCCTTATGCAGTCTCAACGGTGGCGGCTTAAGGTTTTTTCTAGCTTTCCAAAATGATTTCTTAGTAGAAGCCTTGGGAGACAAAGACGATAAGAGATTTTTCATAGTTTTTTCTTCTTTTAGCTTTCTTTCTGCCATCTTAAGTCGGCCTTTTGAAAACAAGTACCTCTTCATCATTATTACCATATATTTACTATCCATTTCAGGGATAAGTCTGTCCATATCTATCTTGATTACTTTATGCCGCTACTACCGTTTGCTATATAAATCTAATTACTCTCTGTACGTGGTAAAACAGAGCATACATCATATCTTTCATGAACAAGAAATGGTATATTAACTTTTTTCCAAAGTATGGAAAAATAGACCCAACAAAATTTATAAATGCATCAAAAATAATCATATAAGGGCATGACATTTCTACACATAAGTTAAATTGAGTTGAGCTGATGTGGCTACTAATCAGAGCAACCAGCGCTCTTAGGCCTGAATGGCCGTTGTGATACCGCTGTGGAGTACTTCTCACCTTCTCATCTGTCCAGTTACTAATAATGAATTAAAAAATTCGTAAAAACCCCTAAAAACGTAAGACTCGGTATTCTACAGACCTATATACAAATAAACATTTACACGCAAAACTAACTAAATCGAAAAACTAACCAAATCATATAGCGCTCATATGATGATATGATGTTTTGGGTAAAAAAAATCCATCAAAACAGCATCTAAAAGCGTAAAAATGGTATACTCCTTACATAAATTCAAATATATATTGAAAACTATCGAAGTCGAAATTTGCATTTTGCTATAAATTTAATACGTTCATGAAAGGCAGAAAACATCACTTCGTTTTTGTTTAAAAATTATATCCCCCTTTTAATGCTAAAAATATGCTTTTAACCTTTTTTTCGTTATAATATTTCTTGCTAAAGTTTTCTATACGAAACTAAAGTATTTTTTCCCACAGTGCATCCAACGTGCCGCCCAACTTCTGCGTAGCGCCAATGCAATTGTGGCTTGTCAAAAGTTTAAATTTAATTACTTGACAACTTTTTCGAAATTTTACCGCGTAATTCTCATATTTTACGATTTACCAAACACATATAAGTACAGTTAACTACAAACACACACAATTATTCTCTCGCACCTAGACTCCCCCGCATGACGCTGGTACACACGCTCATTATCGTGTCAATTTGTTGACGGGAATTTTAGCTATGAATTGGTTGATTGCATCGAATGTACAAATATACGTACATGTAAATATGTATGTATGTATGTAAGCTTATAAATTAATTTTGCGAGAGTTTATGTATGTGTTGTCAATTGATTTCTAAGTGACAAGCGACATGTACTTCAGCAACATTAACAGCATAACGGCAACATAAACTGACAACAGAAATTATAATTTAATTTAAGCCTCCCACCTAAGTATACAAATACACACCCACACACTACCACACACCCCTGAATTGTATGTATCTTGATCTCTGCGTTATCGAGAAGTGTTTGTATGTGAATATCGTACAAATCATTTCATCTCCTACTGAATTGACATATTGGCATATTAGACTATCGATTGTGTCGAATATGTAATCTACATATGTATTTACAACAAGTATGTGTTTATGGGAACATGATAAACATACACACATATATTTATATGCAAATATGTATAATTAATCGAGCCTTTATTGATTTGTTATCAGTGCACGTTTATGTCCTTTTGATCCTTCGGATATACACATACCTAAGGACATACATATATGCCGTTGTATTCATACATGTAAAAGACTTGTACATCTCAGTTACACTTTGACACTCCTGAAAGAAAAATTATTTGGCTTAGTCGCATTAAACTGAAAGTCAAGATATCAAAACTCACGTCTTCAGTCAGAAAAGTAAACAAGTTTTTAATAGACAAGATTCGTTCGAGTCCAAATTCAAAAGTAAGAAAAATCAAAAGAGCATAGGGAAAGGAACAAGAATGAAGATATCGCATGCCACCAAACCACATCAAACATCGGAAACTTACCGAACAGAGATGTGCGAACTACAGACACATGCATAAAAATTTATAAGAATGGTGGGAGCCGGCTTAACCTCAAGTCAACTCAACAGAACTCTCCTTCCATAAGTTGTTATGAAGAAGGGAATATAGATACACGAGTAGGCATATCAGGTCAGCCCCAAAGCTATAGCAATATCAGTAAAATTCGCGTGATGACGAAAAGTGGACTTACCTTCGGGAATACAAACATTTGGGAAGGTACCGCCGCCTAGCTAGTCGGTGTGCTAGTAAGATTAAAGGCCATCAAAGAAACGCCATGGATGGGACAAGGACAGAATAAGTTCGGTCCTTGTGAAATATACCACAATGGCCTTATAAATGAACTGGAATTTGGAGTTGAATTTGTGGAGGGAGAGAGAGAAGACATCTCCATAGTGTTCTAGTTGTACGCACTTTTTAAAGATGTGATGCGTTGAGAAATGTCGAACTGCAGTGTAAAGAATATAGAATGCCTACTTCCAAACCTTGCGATCGGCCTCAACGAGAGTGGCTGGGATAAATACTGAGAGCTGAGGAGGGAAGCTACACAAGGGAAAATTGTATGAAAAGAAGCAGCAACTAACAGAAGGTTTCAAGATCTGAACAGATTCATGTGGGAACCAAAAAATCAGATTTCCACTGGTGACCGATTCCCAGAGCATATATACTTGATGTATGAAGAGTACACTTCTCCAGAAGATGGCGAGCCCGAAACGTCAATTTTTGATACTGGAACTTCTACAAGCAGAACGATACCAAACAAGGTTTCAGACAGGGTGACTTTCTATCGTGCGGTTTTTCGCAAAACAGCTGCAGAGCTAAATAGACAAGGCATATATATATACAATATATTTTACAAGAGTGTATAACTGCTGGCGTATGCTGATGACAATGATGCATAAGCCATAACAACCGCTCTGTCTTCTCTAAGCATGACAAGACGAGACGTGGTCAAAACGAAATATCTCCTGCCATCAAACAAACAATCGGTGCAGTTACGGCTTGGCTACCACGTCACTGATGACAGTCATAAAATCGAGCTCGTAGATAATTTCATCTATCTAAGGACGATTCAATAAGTAGCTCGGCTTCAGAAATGTGAAAAGGTTCTTGCTATCAAATTTAGAAATTAACGATTCAATATCTCGACAGGAAGCCTCAGAGAATTTCGTATAGGATAAAGGTTCAGTGAGTGGGGCTTGGAGATCCAACTTCAAAGCACTTATACGATGTTCGAGAAACCTGAGTATAGGCAATACAAAGACAGTCTTGTGAGTTCAATCTTAATTATCTAATAATTTCAAACCTTTTTTAAGTTTTATCGAGTATTAGGAAAACTTTCAGTATTTTTTCTTTGATTTTAATAAGAAAATTTAAATTTAATATGAACATACATATGTATGTAAACAACAACACATATGTAATTCCATAAACGCTCATGTCTGCAAAACTCATGGAAATCCTGCTGAAATGTCAATATCATTTTCAGAAATTTATAAACACATATTTAAGCACATTTAAGTACATATAGGTAAATTTATATGGTGGCATGTAGGTATGTAGGTATGCTTATTGACATTTCCAACTCATATGTATTCAGTTTAGATATTTGTTGACGGTTAATGCAACGCTCAACACGACGTGCAGAACTGCCAGCTACAACCGCTGCTGCTGCTGACACCGCCAACAGTGTCGTCGTCATCTTCATCTTCATCGTCATCGTCCTTCGTCTGTTGTCTTGTGACAGTTGTTGACTCATTGATTGGTATTTTAAGCTCCTCAAAACATGACCAAGAAACTGTGCAGCCAGCTGGCAGTGGCGCGGTAAAGAAGACTAAGGAATATCTGTATATATACCTATATATATACCATATTTGTATGAGTATCAACATATGTATATACATATATTTAGAATATATAAGTGCTTGTAATCTCAAAGACAAATTCAGAATGCACATACTCCAATAACTACTTAGCTTACAGGCATATTTTAATTCATGTTATACACAAATATTACCAAACCAAATTATATTTTCATACGTGCAAGTGCATATATACATTCTTACGTGCATACATGTTTACACGTATAAATATATTCTTCAACAATTCAGACGAATGCTCGCACGTGTTTGATATATGTATAGATGTGTATATGAAATTATTAAAATATTTAATACTTGTCTATATGTATATATGTTTTTGTGTACCTATGTACACCCTCACTTTCGAATTATAATAATAATATAATCAATTTCTCTTTATTTGCACATTTGTGGACGTGTATTTGGCATGTGGCAGAAGCGAAATCCACAAAAAAGTGTACCACAAAATGTGCAATGTATGTATGTATGTAAGTGGAAGTTAAAAGCGAAGCACAGCAAAAAATAGAGATCGAATTCATATTAAGCAGCTCAAATTAAATTCAAATCATTAATATTAATCGCCAATAACACAGAACCAAATAAAAAAGCATTGCAACTATTAAAACAATAATAATAATAATAATAATAATAATAATAAAAGCAATAGCGATATGAACAAAATGCTTCAACAAAGACATCAAGCGAAATGGCTGACAGAAATGTGAAAGCTCTGAGTCAATTTGTCAAAGGCTAATTGTTTAGTAAATTGAAAAAAAAAAATGTTGAAAAAAAGTTATAAATGTGTAGCCAATTTTTTTAAATTACCGCAATTCTTTCTGATATTATAAAATTATAATTCACTAAATAGGTTTTTTATGCGATTTTATTCTCTTTCAATGAAATGTTTTCATTTGTACGATTGTTAAGAAAAATAATTCAAAATTATGAAAACCAATACTTGAGTCCTGGTTCGGCCAGCACCAAAAAAATAATAAAAAAAAAATTTTTTAATTGCGGTCGTCCCTCTACGCAGAGGGCGATTTGATGAATTTAGCATAACAAATTTTGAACTGTTAAAATCTAGTAAAATTTGATTTGGCACCGATTCCTAAATATTCATTTGTGAAATCGATAACATCAAAATCGATTAAGTCGATATCAGTAAGCGACTGTGTTCTTCCGAACTCATGCTAACTTAGCACCATGTGTTTTCTAAAGCTGCAGTGCATACTTTGTCAGCTTAGAATTGTCGAAATAATATTTTAAATTAACGTTATGCTTCTAGTTTTTTATATTCCAACAATATTGAAGTTTATATGAATAGAAAATAAATGTTTTGTGACCTGTGTATGTGTATTGTATTATTAATTTATGTTTGTACCTAATAACCTTCTCATAACCTATTTATGAGAAAATTTCATCTTCTGTAGAGGAAAACTTTATGAAGCAGGGATTGGTAGGTAAAAATAATATTATTGTCTACACGTATGATTCGTCTACTCTTTAAACTATCAAAGGTTAGCTGCCCTGGGCTGCCCATACTATTAATATTAAATTTTTTTAGGAAACGTGTCTGTTTGCAAGCAAGAAATGTTTTCGGTTTGGCATGGAGAAAAAGCTGCGGCAAACAAATTAAAAACAGTCAACGATTTTGTTTTTTCCAACATTGTAGAAAATCTAATTGTAGTAAGAAAACTTTAAATCCAATTCTGGAACAACTGAAAATGTTCTGCAAAAGATTTTCCGAAAGTTGGAGAGAATTGAACAGGGATAAGATGCGAGAAAGACAACAAAACTTGGTTAAAGGAATATATTGTTTACAGAGCTCCAAAGAAGAGTAGGCAGAAAACAGAAAGCCTTCGCAATTGCCACACTACATATCATTGCGTCAAAGCTGGGAAACTCATCGAAAGCAATACCTGCAATAAGCTTGCTAAAGCAACATGTACGTATATTGCATAAGTTTGCACAAACCCGAAATTGTTTCAATGGTTGTCACAGAGCCAGAATCAACTAAAAACATTAAAAGAAGCCTTAATCAAGAACTTCCTATAAAGAAAAAGCACAATTCCAAGTTACGTTCCGCCAAGGGAATGTACTATCCGGATTAGGACAATTTGGATGTCATTATAAATTTGCCGAAAAATGAAAACTTATTTGAATTCGGTCTATCTACTATATTTTGAGTGCATTTTACACATAGATTATCGGCTGCATATTAAAAAGTGGCAGGTCCGGTGTTCTTCCACTAATACTCCTTAAGAACCGCAAAAATTTTCATCGGAGAATATCCATGGTTCTATATGCCAAGCTCAGTACATGGAGCTGATATCATATAAAGTGTACCACTTCCGATTGGCATGATGTCAGAAGAAGCATTGGAAGCTAGAAATAAAGATTTGAGAAACTTCCGGCTTAATCAAACTCGCAAGAACTCGCGCAAAAATAGAATGGAGAATCTGATAAATTCATTATTACTCTCTTCGGATCCATTCATAACAAGTTTGCGATAAAGTGGATCATATAAGTCTAGCAAAGCCTTTTTATTTGATAGGGAAGCTCAAAATCTGCTTTTGGACTTTCATGAAGAGCCTGAAAACTCCGATTTGAGCAAAGAAAATTAAGTCAACATTATTGTTATTTTAAACTCAAATCTGCTAGTTTACATTGGCTTTTAAACAAGAAATCTGGACTAAGCCTTAGCAACAAAGTCCTCTTATATAATGCAATAATAAAACCGATATGGATTTATGGGATCCAGTTATGGGGCACAGCTTGCGCAACGAATATAGATATAATTCAAAGATTACAATCGAAAACGTTAAGAGTAATAACGGGCGCACCATGGTACATGCGTAATGAAAATATTCATAGAGATCTAAATATACCTACTATCACAGAAGAAATTGAAATCGCAGCAAAAAAAATACTTAACAAAACTGCGTAACCACCCGACCCTTTTGGCTAACACTTTGGCCCATGCAACAAGTCAAACCCGCCTGCGGAGAAGAGACAAAGCAGCCTTCTAAAGAGCAACGTCAAGCCAGCAGCCCATTCGTACTAATGGGCTTTATGTTTTAATTTAATTTAAGATTTTATTACTTATTGTTAGGCTTCCGAAGTCGAAGTAGATTCAATAAATAAATATTAATGTTAAAAAAAAAAAGTATTGTTATTTTCTCCAATCAAACCAAAAAAAAAATAAATAATATATTAAAAAAAAATTTTTTGGTAAAAATTTTTTTCATTTAGTAGCTAATCGTTAATTTCCTGTTGTGTTTCAAGTAATTAATTTCGTTACGCTAAATCCATCAAATCGCTCACAGTACTCTGCAGGGAATGTCATATTTCTGACATGAAAATCAAAACTCCTCATAAAAATCCGTCGGTCTAAGGAGACTTCGTATATACTCTAGGCCCCTCTATTTAATGGAAAAACATAAAGATCCATACCACAAATTGGAGAAGGAGCTTGGTCGAAAATCGTTTCAACGGTTACAAAGAAGGTGAATTCCTTCACGGCGAGAGATCCCTCTCCCTTTGTCGTCATCAAAAGTTACAGGAATTCCGATTTGAGAGGTTCTGCCGCTTGATGTCCTCGTTGGAATAAAGGCTGACATCACCGCCGTCCAAGAAGTGCGATGGACGGGACAAGATGGGAAACGAGTAGGTCGTTGTGAAATACACTACAACGACCGTATAAAGCCATGAAAATTCGGTGTCGGATTTGTCGTGGGAGAGAGGCCCAGTCGCCCAGACGCTTCGAAATAATCCACATCAAAACGAAATTTTTCAACACAATGCTGATTTGCATTGCGCAAATATATCCTGACATCGAACAAACAGTCATCGCATTCGCGATTCAGTTATAGACTTAATAAGCAATTGAAAATTGAAGTCCTCTCTAGATGAACAAAAAGTAAACTCTATAAGTCGCTCATCATTTCCGCTCTGCTATTCAGTGCAGAACCGTAGACGAGGTTGGCCACCGATTTAGTGATTCAAATTGAAGTCGGTCTTCGAAAAGATAAACCCCGGTGAGCACTATATAGTCTCACTGACACTGCAAAATATATGTGACACCGAGAAAAACATTTAGAATGAAATAAACGAAGTCTAATAACTATAGACTTGCATCGAATTAGATAAGCGCCTGAAAACAGCGGAGAACTACATAGTCTGAAAAGAAGACAATTCAATAACTAACTTCCACTTCTTAAAGTCTTGTAACATTTAAGAATCGATATAGTTTTTAATTGCTACATTTTATATTGAAAGGAATTCTACCGCAGCAAGATCAAATTAATAGATATAGTCCGCTGGTGAGCATTAAGACGCACACGAAAAACTGGTGGAGTAGCTCGAGCAGCAGTTAAATGTTCTAATTACGGCTCCTCCTCGCCAGGGAATGTAAAGGGCTCCATTGGTCATTCGGAGGCGGCTTAGTTTAAACTGCAGGTCTGTCCATTTGCTGGAAGAATATCAAGAAGTATGTATACCACAAATTGAAGGATAAGCTCGACCGAAAAATCGCTTCAGCGATTTGAGAAACTTTTGGCAATTTACTACTCTTCATCATTCCAGAGATCGCTTGCTGTTGCTTCTCTCAAATTCAACTAAATTCCAGAAGAAACTATACTCGCCAAAGCAGGTATACGAAAAATCAAACACCAGGCATCGAATCTAATGACATTTGATAGCCTAAAACAAACTGAAGTACATCAAAAGACCTTCACTTTCACTTTAGTATCAGACTCAAAAAAGTCTATTTAATTTGGCTGAAGAGAGAAACTAAATCTAAGGCTTGGGCAAAAGCGGCGTAAAGAAAAGAAATATGAGGTTCCGACGGTAAGGAAACTCACGAGTCTAGTCTGGATCGGTAGGCGTATTAACCTGCTAAATTATCTGAACCTTTCAATGCCCACCACTGCCGACTCCACTAAACGGTAAGTAGAGTTTAGGTTAGATTGAAGCGGTTGGGTTTGTTAGGCATCTCATATTGTCCACTTCGGTTATGTCTAGCGTCATGCTCTTTAAACAGCTGCTGGATCTTTATTTGCACTCACCACTATTTAAAACACAAAGAGAGAACAAAAAAAGAAAAAAAGAAGAAAAACATCTCCAAGGCGGTCGGAACCAACCGGAAATAGATATTAATAAGAATGTGCCTCATCTCAGCTGTCATAACAGTACTTCTCTATATGCCACTTTAACATGCTCATGTCTACCGTGTGCCATATACATACAATACGTAGCTAAACAAATATATACACACATACATATGTACATTCTAGAAATAAGCATATGCCTGCTTATATCAATATACTCGTATGTATTTGTATGTAGGTATGTCAGTTTTAAGCTATTTATCCCTAAATGGTCGCATTAATCGCTGGCAATGCCTACAAAAAGCTGTCACGCCAATGATTCCACTTAACGAACTGTAACGGCCACCAGCATTAACCTATGTAATAATGATAACAACAACAACAACAACAACAACAACTGCATTAGCCAACAATTTATAATGTATACACAACAATATGTATATACATACATATATATGTACGTATGTTTACAAATGTTAGCTTCGCACGGTGGCAGCTACTGGACGCTTTAAATCGAGACGAGACAACTGACAATGTGTGGGAAAGACGTGATCAGTCATATTGACAATATGAACATGACAGAGTGTATACAGACGGACAGACTGATGAACAAGCAAAGTAGTAAGTGCAAAAGCATATATGAGCAACCCATGTATGTAGGTATATATGGTATGTCCATACAAACAGGTGCACATATAGACAGATATGAAATATTTATCACCAAGTTTGAGATGAGCAACAACAAATACAATAACAGCGCAAACAGCAATTATGAGTAAGCCACCGTGAAGCATGGCTTATACAGATATACATACGTACGTTTGTGTACTTACTTATGCATGTTCACATATGTGCATATACATATGTACGAGGGGATTAACAAAAGTTCGATCAGTTGGTGACTTTGAATTTGTTTTTGTTAAATCTAAAAATACCAAATCCTTTGCATTTACCTTATTAGTCTTCCATTTAAATTTAAGAACGATCGGCTAAAATGGAGACGAGAAAACACAAGCTAACTAAGGATAGATCAGACGAAATTCCACCACCAACGCAAACAGAAATTCGTCATGTGATTCTCTTTGGGTTTCGGCCAATACAAATATTCAGTGATTGCCAAATTACATATGGAACGATTGGTCCGCATTTAAAGACTATTCCCGAAAATTCCAGACCGGTAATTTTTCCGTAAAAGACGAGCCCCTAGAAGGTCGACTAAAATCTTTTACTGATGACGTCTCTGTAGCTCTGGTGAAGTCCATAATTGACGAAGACCAACGATTGACACAAGAAATGATTGCTAATGTATTGGACTTGAATGCCATGGCTACAACGCGAATACGAAGTAATCATCTGGGATACAGGGAGATTTTAAATGAGGCCCAAAAAGAGGCTCGAGTGTATTTCGCTCAATTCCTCCCAAACAAATTCGAAAATGGTCAGTCTAGCAACTTTATTAAAGTCGCTGCTGGTGACGAATCTTGGTTCTATAAGTACGATCCAGAAACCAAACAGTCAATGCTATGTCAGTTTACTTCATCAGCAGCGATCTAAAATCGTAGCTGCCATTCCACTGGAAAAGGGTCAGGCGGAACTGCAAAATGCTACACCGAAGAGCGCTTAACAAAAGTCAAAAGTCAAAAATTTGTTGGAAACAACGCGCCATCCCACGCTGCTGAAATAACGAGTAATTTTATTGCGATCTCTGGGATCGAATAAACATGTCCAGCACCATATTCGGGGAATATGGTGCCTTGTGATTTCTGGTTATTTCCAAAAATTAAAAAGAATTTAAAAGCGGTTAATGCTGAACTTGATAAGCATAAAAAGCGAGATTTTGAAGACTATTTTCAGAAGTGGATCTATAGCTTTAAGAATTGCATTGAAATCAATTTCGAATATGTAAAGAAAATAAAAAGGGACAAAGATTACGAATAAATACAAAAAAATGTTTTTTTCTGGTCAACTTACCGAACTTTTGTTAATCCCCTCATACAGCATACATGTTTAATTGTAACATCAATGTGTTGAGAGGCAGATAATTTAAAGTCTCTCAATAAAAAACATATGTACCTGTAAGCGTTCATAAATATGTAAGTTTTTTATGAATTCATAATATTTATGTACGTGTATGTATGAAAATGCATACTTGATACTAACTTTAGTTGCAACTAAAAGCCGTAAATGGAAAATCGAAAAGATTTAAATAAAAATAAAAAATAAAAGAAAAGAAAATGTGAAAATTAATTTTTCACTTTTCATGCATTTTAAACCATCTAAACCATTGTGTGGTGAAAGTTAATAAATTACAATTTTTCGTTGCAGTGAATTTTCTTGAACTTCATGAAACAACACAAAAACAATTGTTGTCACTTGCATGCTGACCGCTTTTTTAATTATAGATATCTTTGTGTCTACATTTTCTCTTTTATAACAGAAATTAAAAATATCATCTTTGAAAACCAATTAATTTTTTAATAACTTTAAAGTCAAGAAATTACTTTTTATATACTGTTATATGAATAGATGTGCAAATAAAACTTCAAAATAAAGTAATTAATAATAAAAAACTAAAGATATTCCACACAAGAGACATATTCTAGCAACTGTCACTAGATGTGCCATTTGACGACTGACAGAAATGAGCAGTACCCTGCACGCGTGAAATATATACTCCACGTGGACAATAGGGTATTTCAAAACTAACCACAATCCATACAAAAAATATTATGTATTTCTAACATGAAGTAAAGCTCCCCATAAAAAAAACCATCAGACGTTCGGAGGCGGCTTAGTATAAACTGTAGGTCCTTCCAAGTGTTGGAAAAACATCAAAACGCATACTACAAATTGGAGGAGGAGCTCGGCGGAAAATAACTTCAGCGGTTACATAACGTCAATTATATATAATTAACATAGTGATGTTATAGGGCTGGACCGTATACTACACTTTTACATGACATCTGAGTAATCCAAAGAATACATACATGAAACTAGTTTTGAAATTAATCCGAAAATTGCTCAATGGACTAACAACAGGGTGGTAGCGAGACACAAGTTGACCTAATAGCTTAATACAGAGAAGTACTTATTGGATTACTCCAATGGACTATGAACAAAAAAGATAAAAAATAGTATAAATTGTTAAAAATCCTATGAAATGTTAGCAAAGTTCTATGGTGCATAAAGCAAAGCTTAATTGTCACAGTGGAAACCTTCTGTCTCCCAAGAGCGAAAAAGGTTCGAGAAGTACGGTCAAATGTGGTGATGGTAATGTTCACAGTGTTCTTCGATTTTAATGGCATAATGTCACCAGATCAAAAAATCAATAAGGAGCACTGCTAATAAGTTTAACGCCGCTTACGTAAAGTAATTAGAAAAACGGCCGGATTCGTTGAAGGAACTTCCACAAAGAGATTCCACATTTGTATACAAATATATCCTCATAATCATATGCATATTCATTTTCATTTAATAAGAAAATATACAATTTTCATTATTCAATCAATTCAAATTATTTGCAAAAAGTTTCAAATCCAAATCAAAACCGGAAATTTGTATGTACAATTTCAAATGTTTTGTGCTGATTTTGAGTTTAGTTTGCTATGAGGAAATTATGTAAATCAAATGAGTGAGTGGGCCATTCATTCACTTCGTTTATGTGCTATTTACATAATAAATTTGCACATCAACAAAAGGCACACATTGAAGACTTTGGTTTTTAGGAAAGAGGAGACTATTGATTTATTTTAGACAAAGAAATCATAATTTTGTTGCCAAATTGAGTGAATGAACAGAAAAGTGATTTATTTCAGACAAGGCTTCAGCGAAGCGTGCGACGCTCATGGAATGAAAACTTGCCTCGACCCCTCGAATAAATGAAATTAATTTAAGTTTAAATTTTTTCCTTTAATTTTGTTTAATTTAATTTTCTTTAATTTATTTAATTTTACTTTATATAATATCACTTAATTTTATTTAAATTAATTTTTTTTTGTTTATTTTAGTTTTAATTTTATTTTATTGGCTTTTATATTAATTTATTGTATTGTATTTAAATTTTTTTTATTTTATCTTACTTTGATTCAATTTAATTAAATTTTATTTTATTTAGCTTTTTTTGTTTTAATTTATTTTATTTTACTTCGTTCTATTTATATTTGTATATTTTATATTATATTTTTTTTATTTTATACCATACTAATGTATGTAGTTTATTTCTTTTTTTAAA
>JAWMAG010000025.1:5267500-5465000 GCA_037013455.1 Ceratitis rosa | reverse complement strand
CAGACAGACTCAATTTTTTCTTGCAACCAACTTTTGTTCGCTGCCACAAATTTGCAAGAGCATTAAAATTAATAAAATAATGTGCGAAGTAAATAAACGAAAAGCAAAAGCAAACAAAAAAGGTTTCGTCCATGAAGCAGCGCTTGGTGAAGAAGCAAGTTAGACAAACAAATAAGCAAACAAAATAGCCACAAATTTACCATTCGACATTCGCTATGTGCATTAAGCAATCAAAATTCATTGACGGCAACGCAAAAATTTAACCAAACCAACTGCCAGCGGCGAGACGGCCAACTTGGTTGCGCGTGCTCGGACAAAAAATAAGACAAACTCCAAAAATGGAGGGGAGAGAGGAGAAGCTTCGACGGCAGAGAACCAAAGATTTCTGCAAACAGAAAATGCAAACTGCTTATGCATAATTTAAGTAAAGACCTGCAAAAGTGCCTGCCACAAGGTAGGAGACAGTCAACATACCAGCCAGCCAGCCAGTTAGCGATTGCGTCAAACAGTCCAAAAAAGCAGCGGCGATTGACACTCCCTAACTTGAGGCTGCTGCTGCATAGTGTGGTGAGTGGAGGAGGCTGATGGACGCAAAGAGAAAAGAGACGCAAGGAGACCGAATACGTTGTGGCGGTGTGGGCGCGGACAGTTGGGTAAGACAGCCATCTGGTTGAGTGGCGAAGGAGGATGTATGTGGGCTTCGACGGCATTAAAATTCTGCAGAAATGCAAGAAGAAGTAGAAGAAGAAGTAGAAATATACATAAAAATATAAATATAGAAAAAATAGCAGCTATCAGAAACAATAACAACAACGCTAGCGACTTGTACATTTGGGTATGTCAACAGAGCCTTTTAATGTGAAAATGAATTTTCTTTTCAAGTGCGTGCGTTTTTTCTATCCGGCATTCAAGTCAGGCACATAATACCTTACGCTCTGCCCACAACAGCCTTGGTCCTGTGCAAACGTTTCTCTCCTTTCGTTAATGTTTTTGTGCAGTCTGTACGAGATGAGTACAGTGTCGCAATTACATAAAAGTTGTGACCATGAATGTTTATTCAGACTGCAAGAGGCGAAACTTCTAGTGGAAGAAAGCTCTGATTTGCAGCGGAGGATTTGACCTTGACTAAGATGTTGATAAAGTGAGCTCCTAAGGATTCAGTGCTGCAAGAATACCTTTATAGCTCTTAGGAAAGAAGTGGATTCATTACTTCAGTTTATTTGGATCTTATCTGGTGTTCGTCATCATATTACCTAAGATCTTGCATTAATTAACACCATCATTGTACTGTTGTCCACACAGGCTTCCAGGAGCAAAGTTACTCGACCATGACTCAGAGGTAAACACGCGAGATCTCCGTTTCGGAGATTGCAACTCTCGCATATTGTTGGAGCTCTGGCTGGGAATTATCCGCTTGAAATTTATGAAGTAAAGTCAATGACGATCTCTACTCTCTACTGTCGAAGGTATATACGTGTAGATGAAAACTCATCTGAGTTTCTTGGGTCTTATTCCTCATCTCATAAGGACCTCCACTAATTTATTTAAACATTTATCAGTTAAATCCTTCAGCTTTTTTATGGCTCTTGCGGCACTGTAGAACGTTACTCGTCCGCCGCTTCAATGTGCGTCAGTTGAATGTGTAAATCGTAATAAATAAATGCATTGCGAATACGCAAATAACGCAAAGTTAAAAAGCAATTGAAAAAAAATCCTTCTATTCCAAAGCGAAAGTAAAAATTCATAAAAGTGAAGAATTACTTAACGACTTGAGAAGAAGAAGAAGAAGAAGAAGAAAAACACACCACGCGCAAGCTAAGCGAAGGAGAGACGACTACAGATGGCTGACGTTGAAGAGACCAAGACGTTTTGTCGCTACTAGAGTATGCAGAAGAAGTCCATTTCTAGAGTTATGTGCTGCACATGCCCATACAAACATCCACACGCACATTCGCATGAGTGTTTGCTCGTCTATTGCCAAGAAATTGAATAGAAATTAAATTTAGTTGGAAAAACACGAGCAGAGCCGACGACGACCACCAGCACCGCGTCGTCAATGTTAACGCTTACAACAACAAAAACAACATACATTATAGCCAAGAACGCCAAAGCCGAGAGGCAACTGTTGACTGTGGACTCCTGTAACCATCTAATAATAAGACAAATGCCGCACGCTGACAGCTAAACAGGATAGCGTGTAAGGCAGGCGGCTAAAAACATGGCAGTGGCTGGCGGAGCTTCAGCGAGCATTCGCTATACTAAATTATTGGTGACAACTCACGGTGAGCAATTGCCATTGCCACTGCCACTGTCGCGGTTGCAGTCTCCTACGCTGCCGTCGTCGTCGTCTCGGTTGTTGTGGTCACAGTTGCACACAAATCAGCTAACTAGTGGTGCTAGCAGAGAGCCACAGTGTAACCGTCTTGGTTGAGTTTGCTTGCGGCGTGGACATTGAACACGTGAAAGCACGAAACCATTTAAAATTCTACGCACACGCGTTGTGCACAGAGCCAGAGCGGCCAGTCGTCGTTGTTGTCTACATTGCCGCCACTGTTTTGTTAGACGGTTAAGAGCTTTTGTAGAGCTACAAATACTTACAGCATTTATATTTTTATTAGCGGCATACACAGTGAGAAAAGTACTTACTTTTCCTTTAGGTCGGATAACAGCAGGGGAGAAGATAAGGGAGCTAAAGAAGGTGATCACTTTACTCTACCAAAATCTTGATATTCATGGCTTTAATGGTTTCCTTTCAGCACTTTTCCTCCAATACTCGAAAGAGCTTGAGAAACCAAAGCGACTCGTAGCAGATTTCGAACAGAAATTATACAGATTTATCTCTCCCAAAAGCGATGAATGGGAAAAAGGACTACGCGCACCAGTCGAGTAAGCCATCCATTATTAGATCAAACTCGTATTATCGTCCTACCATACAATTACTCACATTAAGCCGCAGATAGCACGGTATTTTGAGAGATGTCCCGGCAAGGTATTTAGTCCCATTTTTGGCTTGGAAGGTTGAGAAAATGAAAGAATTTCTAAAACTAGTAAATTTTTTTTTAATTATTTAGTAAGACAAAGGAAAGAAAAGGGCTTCTTAACTTGCTTACATTCCAAATCCATAGGTAGCTATCAAAGTTCGTATTTCTAATAAAAGTGATGAGAGAAAACACCAGTAGCCCATTTTACATTGGGAGATTTAATTCGAGAACCCCCACAAGAGTGTACAGGCATTTTCTTCTTCTAAATTGGGGTAGACCCCTTTTTGAGCCGAGTCAACATCAGCGCGAAAGTCGTTTTCTCATTGGCCGTTTGCTGCGAATTGAAGACACTAAGTGATAAATCAATCTTTTCACCTGATCTTTCCAACGAAGTGGAGGTTCTCAATTATATAGTGCTTTTGTACATCAGAATGGCATGACCTAGCCGTCGTTACCGCTGTCTCTTGATTCACTAAGCTATGCCAAGGTCACCGTGTCACCGAGAATGAAGAGCCACTCATAGTGTTTGGTCTTTGTTTGTTTCCTGTTGGAAAGAGTATTTCCGCGTTGGAGTTCATAGTTGACGTTGTTGTTGGTGTTAATGCTGGTTCCAAGATAGGCAAAGTTATCTTGACTGTCAACAAGAGCCGAGTCACGAATGCGCTGACTGTTTGCTTTGTTTTGATTTTTCCTCTTGTCCTTATTCTTTACTAGATCTATTAACTATCTAACCTGGAGAAAGCAGTACTAATGACGCTTCGACAACCCCAGTGATGTCATTGAGCTTGACGGGATTTAAAATTAAACCTTATTTAACGAGCGTGCCCGAGGAAGAGGAAGACTTTCACTCATTGGTATTAACTTCACTTTTTTTTTTTGTTTTGGATGGAATTTAACAAAGCTAAGTGTAAGAATAGAAATAATTAAATAAGATATTTGCAAAAAAAAATAGTAATTGAATACCGTTAAAACAGTTATAAATGCATGGAAAATAAATAAACGTTCATACGAACAGTTCAAATCGAAGTATGGAGTGCAATTACGCACAACTATTTATGTTTTTTGGCTTAAAAATAATGAAGAAGAATCGTAAAATACTTACACGTAACGTTTCAATTGCTGTTCTTGTTGTTATTGCTTTTGTTATTTGCATACAGTTTGGTATTTGAAAATTGGATTTAATGATTTCACACTTTCTGCACTTTTATTGCTGCTTGTTTGTTGTTGCATTTACCAATCATGCTTTTGTTTTTACTTTTCATACTTTTCCACTCTTTTATTGTTGTCCTTTGTTGTTTTATAATTGCATATTTAGCACTGTGTGATCTTTTACTGCGCGATTATTGCTACCGTTTTGATAAACGCACCTTTCCAACACACACACACACGTTGTATTTTTTGCTGCTTTTCGCGCATTTTTAAACAGGCTTCGGTGTTTCACTGTTATTTTCCATTTTTATTCACGTTTATGTAGAAATCACATTGCTGTTTTGTGTTATGAAAAGTTTATTTTATCGATATAAAATTTAATTTTTTTCGCATTTTTGTTGCACACTTTCGCAATGGTATGTTGAAAAACATATGTTTGTTGCCTTATTTTTCTTTTCACTGCAAATAAAGTGGTTTTCATTTCATTGATAATTTATAATTTATTAGTTCAGTTGCATTATTTGGTCGTTTGTTCTACTTTAATTCACAATTAAATGCATAATTTATTGTAATGCAATTATAATACTTTTTTAATGTTTTTAATTTAATTCATTATTTTTTTCTTTGCTTTTTAACGTGTTCTCGATATATATATTTTTTTTATTGAATTGCATTAATTAAAAAGCCATGCATCATGATTACTATGAAATGAAAAGCTGATATTTTTATTGAAGTAACACGCGCTCACGCGCATTTATAAGCAGCTAGCAAGACTGCACGAATGGCAGTAGCATTGGGTGGACACGCATGCTTTTGTTGTGACACAGTGTGTTGGTTTTTGGTAAATGCGGGATAAATTCAAGTTCAAACGCTTTCAACGCAAGTCTCCACTTTGGACAGTTTATTTGAGCAAATTACAACTCAAGCTATGGTATTGAAATTTTCACCCAAAATCTAAAAACAAAAATACTTTTAATATATAGACAAGAAATTGAACAAATCCTATTACCATATCCTATAAATAGCTCCCATATAAACGATGATTATTACAACTTTCACACTCTACTATTTTCACTTTGCACCGACGTTGTCACCAACGAGTTTACTTTATAACTAATCCCCCACTGTGTTACCAGCTCGTTTGTATGCCTCACAAATTGCACGTATTCAGTTCTGGAACTTTCTAGAATACTCTTACGATATATAGAATAATCGATACTCGCGCTCTAGAACTTATGTACTTTAGTTATCGGCATCTCATTTTCATCTATCACTCGTATTTGGCATTTTCGCCATACTATTTTACTTCAATATTTGGGGTCCTAAGGAGCAGGCTAGTGGGATCTTGAGTTCAGAAATGGAAATAAAATTATATAAAAAAAAAAAAAAAAAATTAAGAGTATTGCAGGAAAAATTCGAACAATTAAAATTCAAGTCCAAATTAAAAAAAATTAAAAATTTACTAATGGCTCCACGGCAGCTAGATATATTTAGTGCAAGCTCTGAACAATAATCGAGAATAGGAGTCAAAACTTGTAATGGCATTAAGTCTTAAGTAGCAGGTTTTTGGGTAAAGGTGGGAAGAGTGTGCCTCTTGTCAATATTATTAACTCTTCCGTGTTAGTATAGGTATATATGAGAGACGCTGTCAGGCATTCTGTCAAACCTGACTCAATCCGTGAATATGGGAACGGTAATGAACTTCAATCTATATATAGAGCAACTCTAAAAACCTTAAGAAGACATATTTTTTAATACCTAAATGCCATCGACCTCCAGCTGAGCGCTACCAGGACAAGACATGCGTACGATCTGTTATGGTTGAGGCCTTGGGCTATCTGGGGTTATGTGCTGCTGCTCAGCGTGTAAATGAATCACGGGAGCGTGAAGACCTCAATTGCCTCCACTACTGGGAAAAGCAGAGTTATCGGCCGATTTGTGTATCCTTTGTTGGCAGACAACAAGGACAACTCCGCCCAGTTTTTACATATCGGATAATAGTCAAAGTGGTCAAAGACAGATTGAATACCTTGCTAAGATATTCTGCATCCACTGAACCCAGGTGTTTTTGCATCAACTTGCTTACTCTGTCGACGCCCACGGATTTAAAGGCGTTCATCTTATCGGTAACCCCCTGAAACACTTCGTTGGAAATAATCGAGCGCTGATGTTTGGCAGTTTGCATAGACAGAAAGGCGAACTTAAAAAGTTCACGCCCTTCTCGGGTCTGGCTAAAAATGCTCGGGGGAATAAAACTTCATGTTTCGTCGGATCTGCTTGGCGTAGATGGAAGCTAAATCCGCTACTTCAATTGGAAAGCTTGGGCGGAGTTCCGGGATTCGGCCGGAAAATCCGTTCTCCCATTATAACGTCAGTTGGAGTGGAGGGAGCACTGAGGCCTTATTGGTAAATTCCGTGGATCCGGGTCAGTAAGCTTTTTTAAAGTTAACAAATGTCCGATTGTTCGCGGACCCGAAGTGGGGAAGCCTGTTAATCGAGATAATTTTGGGCAAATGGTCTGATGCGAGGATCAGCATAGATTACCCGGTAAAGGTTATTGTCAAAACAGCACTATCAGTTGTAAGATCCGCTGAGCTATGGCAATTTTCCACAATTCCCGCGGGAGTCATTCGTAGTGCAGAATGCCTAGTAGTCTATCTCTTCTACTAGTTCCAATCCTTTCCGTTAGAATTGTATACATTAAATATCTCGAGCTCAACATCGCCTGACCTGATAAAAATCTTCTGACATTCTAGAGTAGTATCCCCGGGATCGATGTTAATCAGGACAATCTCACTTTCGATCCTTGCGTATGATGTGAAACCGATTCGGCTTAAAGGGTTTCTTGAACCAAAGTTGCTTGCAAATGCCCCCGCTGCAGTGGAATTGTAAAAGTCTAGTATGTCGTGGGAGAGCGTTCGTAATACGGGTGGTGAGAGTGATGTACAGGTCGTGGATATTGCCGCTTTGTTATCCGCTGGGAAGGTTGCGCGCACATTGCAGGTAGTAGCTTTTGAATCAGATCAGCATAATGCACTGAAAGCACCAAACTTTAATAGTCTATTTAAGGCTCAAGTAGCCTAAACTTGTCTATTAAATGTTATGATTTAAATATCTTAAATTGTAATTTCTACAACACTAATCTTTAATATCGAAAACACTGCATGGCTCTTGACAACTAAATTCTAATACCTGTGAATTCATGTATCCAAACGTAACTGATTCAAGCCGTGTATGTACACGTATGTATGTACATATGTGAGCTTAAGCTCATTCGCTGGTAAATTTTTTCATAATGTGAATGGCGCATGTGCGTTGTGTTGTCATGAGTTCGCGTTGGCATTGTCGCCCATTTGCTTAGTTAAATGGAAGTTAAAAGATTTATGACTTTTGCTGTAGAATTTTACATTACTGCATGTATGTATGTTGTATATTTTCACATTTTGCATATTTTCAAAAGACATACATCAAATGTGGTTGGACATTAGTACAAGTATACACATGTACATATATATATATTAATATACATATGTACACACATAATTCTAGGTACATGTTCTAATGCTAGATTATTATTATTATTTTTGTTTGTGTACTTCGTCACGAACATGTTCAGCATTTTTCCACAAGAACAACTTTATTTTATTATTGGTCATTTAAGCTTTTTACATTTATTTCTAATTTTTTTATTTATACTTTTATTTACTTTTATTTTATTTTTTCTCGTTTATCATTTATTTCATTGCCTCCACAAAATGTTGTTTATACATAATTCTTGTTCTGCCTTGTTTGTGGCTGTTGCGACTAAGCTACTGTTGCTGTTTTTACTGAAAATTACAACAAAAATATTTTACACTTTTTCCCTTTAGATATACATATATATGGTAACTAGGAAATTTCTTCTACGTTTTATTTTTATCTTTTTTATGTTTTGAAGAGCTTCGACAACGCTTTTGAAATGAAAGTAAAGATAAAAAAATACATATACACGTAGAAGGCATTTGCGTTTTAACATTTTCCAAGCTATGTATTCTTATTTCCTTTTTACAAATTTAATTTTTTTATTTAAACAATTTTTTCCTCCACTTGCAAACGCATTACCATACTCTAGTGACTGGCGACTCATTTGCGCGCTCATTAGCGTATTGCTTAACGCTTTGGTGATCCCTTAAAGCTTACTTAGTACATACGTGTATATACATACATATGTATGTCTGTATGCATGTATGTGATAGTCACCGTGTTAGTGGCATGTTTATACGTATAGGGGAATTTTGCAAGTCGTCGTTGCCGCTTAAGTTGAATGCCTGACCGTTAGACCTCCGTAACAACAAAAAGGTGCATTCAAATGTACACAAATAAATGTTGGAAAATGAGTGGAATTTCAGTAAGCCGTATGATGTATGTACGTTTCCTCATACATTCATAAAAGTATTGTTTGTACTAATTCGACTTAGCCCCGCCTGGGGTGACTTGTAAGTTAAAAGCTCTATTAAGCGAAAGAGGTCGCTGAATAAGTCATTGCCACTTAGACTAATATTAAATTTGGTCTTTTTGATCTTATGTTTAGCACAATAAAGCCTCTAATTTCCATTTGTTAATGAACTGCTGAGGCGCGCTGTTCTTATGGGCGAATTTGTTGTTAGAATATGAGTCGCATAGATGCTGTTTGTGCTTTGCTTTGCTTATCGCTAAAATCATAAAACTACCTGTTGCATTGTCGACTCCATAAAAGCGCCTCTACCCAACCTTTAAAGAATTTATAGTTGGCGCTTCTTAACAGCAGCAGCGGTTTTCTGCTGATCTCGCCCAACAATTTGTGGTGTGCTTTATGATGTTTTTTCCTGAAAATTGTGAGACCTAAAGTTGCCTGCGAGCGGCTGATAGATTTGTGTGAGCAGCTTTTTTATTTTATTTCAAAAATACATTTGTCGCATTTGGTAGTCTCTGCCGTGGGGTGACGAAAACTTCGAAGCATTGACACTGCTAACCACTCTCCCACAGTATTTCCTAGAAGACGACAGTACATACATTGTGAGTTCGACGGTATCTACTCATGAAATGTTGCAAGCATTCATAGTTCAAGACAAAATCTTTTAACCTACCTCGCCCCATTTAATGCATGATACACTAAATTTCTTCTCATACCTGAGTCTAGCAATAACACTTTCTTACAAATAGATTTCAACAAAAATAAGCCAAAGAAAAAATAACATTTCTATAAACGTTAAAGCATTGAATAACTGATATACGACAGACTGCCTCCTTCAGGGGAAGATCTCCGACAAGGAAAAGATAATGATAGGTTTTGTCGACGGATTGCGGTGGATATTAATATTGAACAAGTTTAATTTGTTAGGGGAATAAAATTCCCTAAAAAGAGGCGGTGGAAGCAAAAAAACGAGACCTCCATTACTTTGGGAGTGGCGACAAACAGCGAAAAGAAGAAGCCACAAACATGCTACATATTGTTGATTCTGTTTTGTTTTGTTGCCGATTAAGAGGAAAGAGAAAGATTAAATCTTAGACATGAGCCTAATTTATGGAAAGAGAATTTTTAATCCCTTACGAAAGTTAATTAGACCGTGCAGATTATGGTATGATTATTGATGACTTTGGAATATTAGAAAGGGAGTTCTCGACTTAATGAACTGCATTCATCACCACCTCAAAAAACCGTTTATCAGGACGTCATTCACCAAAATTCGGTCAACGCCTTTCTGAACACTTTTTCCGGTGAATGCCACTTTCGGAGTCAACCCACCAACTATTGTAGTTGATGAGCTCGAGCTGCATCAAGAGTTCCGCGTAATACTGGTGCAACTAACATCTGGATATTATAGAAGATTAAACTTTTACTTATCCAGACTTGACCCCGACATACCAGGCAATGAGTCCCCGGACGATGCTAACCATCTCCTTGCATGGCCCCTAAATTTAAGTAATCTAAGAATCCATAAAATCAATTCATTTAGAACCAGAAACGGATCTTTTTCTGGGCATAACGTTAAATGTCCTCGCTGATTTAGACTGATCTTGCCTGCTCTTATGGGAAGATAGCGAACCGCTACAGCAACAACAACCCCATCATTAATTCGAAAAGCTAAAGAATTACCATTTCTTTGCTATTCGCAGATTAACGATCTCAGAGTGCTTAACGACTACACGTATTACACGCTTAGTGGTCCACTGTTTCCGAAAGAATGTGGGGAACTGTGAATATCTTCACAATAATAAGAAAAACACTATTTAAAATGATATAGATATTAAATTTCATAGGTCTAATAATATCCATTTTACTATTCATATATAAATCAGCTGCTATAGAGTTGTAAAGTTGTAAAGTTGCTTAAGTTTCTCCGTTTCAACTAAAACCACAAGCAGATACGTCTTTGTCCCGGTAGAGACGTTTACAAACCCATCTTTAGGAAACTTAAAATTTAGAATTTAGGCTAGACTAAAGATGTTAACCGCTGAAACAGCGGAGACTTGAAGGTGAATAGTTGGCCAAAGCATGTGAGCTAGTCACATCGTCGTAGCCATAAAAGCTTCAAAAAACCTTTAATATCTCAATATAAGAAAATAAAATATTTAAAAATTTCCTAAAAATTTGTTGACTTAGCTATCAGCGAAAAGAACATAAGGTTATTATGTAATCAAAGCTCAGGAACATAATAATCACATTTTCCCGCTTTTGCCATAATTCTCTCAGCAGGTGTGAAAGCAGTCTAATTTGATGTTATTTATGTGTTTACTGTTAGCAAAAAAATGCCAACATTTTTATTTAATTCCTTTGTGTTTACAAAATCAACCTCCACTTTTTTATTTTTTATTATTATTAAATTTTTTTTGTCACACATTTCGTTCTGTTATGGCTCGGACTGCGTCCATTAGTAAATCTCTTTATTGACACGTTTAAGTATAATTTCTGCTTAAACGCAAGACTTAAGTGTGCATGTAATTTTCATCCGCTTCGGACCTTCGAGCTATTATTATGATAATTATTGTCATCACCAATTGTTTGTGTATGCTTGCGCTAGTTCTTTCACCTTTTTGGACGTGATTTAGTTTGTAGAACTCTTTTGTGCTCATAATTTTATTACCATTATATGTGTGTGTGTTTGTAGATTTATTACTTTAGTCTTGAATGTCTCCATACAATTGAAAACAGCTGAAGACATTTTATTTATTTTTTATTTATTTAAATGTAAAAAAAATCGTACGTGGGGTGTTAAGAAATATATTCATAGCACTCCCACATTCTTAATATTTTTATTATTGGATATTTGCCATATACTATTTCATGTTGTTCATACATACGTGTATGGAGACAACAGAGATGGTCAGTGAACGTTCGCAGCCTGTGAAAGAGAGAAAAGTACTAGATACGCCCTTACAATTCTTCAAGACCGTTAAAAAATTGAGTACCAAACCCATTTGATTATGATTCTGATGTAAATTTTTTCCATAAATTGTTGTGACAATTATTTTCTTAATTTGAACACAATTGTATCGACATAACTTAACAAATCTTAGACATAGGAAATAAAAAAAAAGAATAACAAAGTTCGAAAAGGACAGGTTTCTGGTTTGAGTTAAGTTGGGTTACGGTGTCACTGCGATTGCCACTGGAATAGGCTGTACACGTTTCGTATTTGCAGAGCTGCCAGTAACTGTTCAAAGGGAAGCCGAATAAGTTGATCGGAAGTGACATTCGAAGCCTGTCCTAAAATACAGAACGACAAGATCTTTAATTCGACGGCAGTACCTGGGGAAAAGACAAAGAATGGTTGCTTGCCATCTACAAAGAAATCGGGTGTACGTGGACTAGAACTTCCCTTGAGGGCCATTGCAGGCAGCCTACTGATATCGTATTCCCAGTATTTCCTTATGGAGACATCCATGCTACCACTTTAAGAGCATCATTAATTGTTGGGTGAGCAAAATCTACGGGAATCATCCTCGTACGAACTACCTACTTGGCACATTAGGAGGGAAGTATTTGACTTAACGAACTCTATGAAGTATCAGAGAATAGCTGAGCGCGACTAAAGCCAGGTCCTAAGCACAATTCACAGAGAGTCTGTCAACATCTTCACTAAAACTATATTTGCGAATGACGTTACCGGAACCCAATCGCCATTTAAAGCAGATGAAGATCGAGACCCGTTGAATACTGGCACACTTAAGGTTTGAATACTGTAGTATATATCTATATACTTATTCAGATTCGACTACGACATAACCAACGTATTCCAGCATACAACGAATCCCGACACTTTGCATGCCCACTAAACCTCTACTACCTTAATAAGTCCATTCTTCATTTTACCTCAAAGCTAGCACAAGACAGTGATGATACCAGTTCACAATATTCTGAAATTATGCAAATATTATAATAAGTTTCGCTGTCGACAAAGAAAATCACTTCTTCATTTGATTCATGCGGTTGTAACGGTTTTCGGAAAAATTTTGGAAAATAAACGGAAAATCAATCGCCATATTTATTATATACAAAGCTAGAAGTAGGCGAAAATTCACTGTTTTTTTAGTTTTGGATTCGTAAGATTGTCCCGTACGACATATAGCAATCGTTTTCTACTCTCATCCATTTACGAGTATATGATTGACACCTTGCTGGAGAAGATAATACGAGCTGCAGAGCTGAATAGAGAAGGTACAATGTTCTATAAGAGTGTACAGCTGCTGGCGTACGCCGGTTATATTGACTTTATTGGCCCCAACAATTGTGCCGTGAGTTCTGCATTCTCCAGACTGGATAAGGAAGTGAAGCGAATGGGTCTGGTAGTGAACGAAATATCTTCTGTCATCAAACTAACACTCATCATATTCGCAACTCGGCTCCCATCTCTCTGTTGGCAGTCATAACTTCGAGGAGCCAGTATTAACCTCAACAACAATTTCAGCATGGAAATCTAACGCAGAATCACTCTTGGAAACAGGTGCTACTTTGGCCTGAGTAGGCAATTGAAAAGAAAAGTGTTCTCTCAACAAACATAGAGCAAACTTCACAAGTCGTTCATCGTTCCCGTCCTGCTTTATGGTGCGGATGCGTGGAGGATGACAACATCTGATGAGTCGGCGTTAGGAGCTTTCGAGAGAAAGGTTTTGCGTTAGATTTATAATCTTCTACGAGTTGGACACGACGAATACCGCAGCCGATGTAATGACGAGCTGTACGAGATATACGGCGACATTGTCAAAGTTCAGCAAATCAAAAAATAGCGGCTACAGTGGTTAGGTCATGCCGTCCCAAGTCATAGGAATACTCCAGCTCTGAAAGTTTTCGATGCAGTACCCGCCAGTAGAAGCAGAGGAAGAGGAAGACTTATATTTCGTTGAAAAGACCAGGTCGAGAAGGACCTTGCTGTACTCGGTATTTCCAATTGGTGTCAAATTTCGAAAAGAAGAAATGAATGGCGCAATGTCGTTAGCTCGCGTAAACGGTGTCTACGCCTGTGAACAAGGTGAAGAATGTCCGAAATATACTCTGCCGAGTAGCGAGGACAATAATTATATTTTAAATTAATTTTTTTTAGGTTCGAACACTTTTTCTCGAAATGAAATGAAGTAGATTTATTAAATTTACGAAATTCAAATTATATAACTCTGATGAAAAGGAATTCTACAGCGTCTTGTGATTCTTAAAACTATTATGAACATTTTTAGTTTTATTTTCACATTCGATTTTTAACATTTACAAAGACATCATATTTTTTTGTTATTATATTCAATTGGTTCACATATTTTGTTATCTGCATATGTACATACATATTTGTAACTATTTTGTATTCATAATCCATTCAGGCAGCATTTAGCCAAAAGATTGATTGTTTTGTTACCAGCACCAAGTCATTATCATCACAACAACGTACGTACAATACAAACAGGCATATGTAAATATGTTTGTATGCAGATGTGCCGTTTTATAAATTATAGTTCTGTCGTTGCTTTTTATTATTCATTGTATTTGTTCATATGTTTTTTTTACAATACATACACCTTTTTACATAAGTACGTATGTAAATTGCTTTCATTATGTGTGGATGTTAAAGCATTGTGTTGCCGATCTTGATTTGTTGACTCCATTTTTCTACCTTAATTCTTATTTTTACATATTTTCAAGCACTGGCAACTGTTATTGTTGTTGTTGTTGTTTTTATATATATTTGCTGTTGCTGTTGTTGTTACAATGCTTTGGTAATTCGTTGTTGTTACTGCATTATTACGGTTTCGTAATCGCAGCTTAAAAAACCAGCGCGCACAACAACACAGTTATTTTCGTTACGGTTCTTCTGGTTCGTTGTTCGCTAAACACATTCTCAAATGTACATATGTATATATGTATACAACACTCCACACCACAGTGCGACTATGCGGCTATGCGGCCAGCCGCACGACACTTGGCGCGGCCTGACATTTGGCTAAGCGGACAAGACGCGACCGCACTACGCCGCGCTGCGTCGCGCCGCTACTACTACTAATCGTGCGCCGCCGATCAGCACCCGCAAAACCGAAACAACGACAACAACAGCTGTGCTAGTCGATGAGGTAACAATAAAATATTGCAAAAAAAGCCGAACATTAATAATAACAACAACAGAAATAATAGTAATATAGAGCGCCAGCAGCGCACAGCTACACCTGTTGCATTCACTGGCGCGCTGTGGTGTTTTTTACTTCTTTCTTTACCGCGCACTGATAATTTACCTCTAATTCAACTATGCGCTTTTATCGAACACACACGCTTGCAAAAGAATATAATGTATTTTCACTTGTAATACACTCTATTTGATATGCAATTCTTACACGATTAGCGAAGGCGCGCGCGCATTTCAATTTGTACTACACTAATGAGCGCGCGGTGTGGTTGAGCTGTGAATACTCATGTGCCGCCGTAATTAAACAGATATATGCACACGCGATTAAAAATATTTCTGTGTACTGTAAGTGTGTTTGTGCAAACACACCTCAAAAACAAAAGAACGTAAGAAGACGTAGACGCGCCGTCGCAAATCAACGCCACGCCGTAGTTGGTAAAAGTGTTTTGTATAGAAAGTCAAGAAAAAGGCAACAAAAACCACGACAACCGCACTTGACTGCCATTCACGCTGACACACTGTAAGAAACTGAAAAGCCTAACTCAAAGTAAGCGCTAGTGGAGCTATCATCACCACAAACACTCTAGTCGCTCGGCGTCGTATGCCGCTTTGCTCACGTCAAGTAGAGTACAGTGAAGTGGTAGTGCACCGTGGCGTAAAGAGGGAAATGTTGCGCTGTGTTGTATTGCGGTGTGGTCGCTGTTTGGCCAAAAGCGTTGAAGAGCCTTCTGCGGCGTCTCAAGTTAGTTCGAACTGGCTATGCGAATGTATTGACTCGGCTCAGCGCGCCGACACATGTATTTAGCAAAAGCATAGCTAAACAAAGCGTAGCTAGAGCATACGCGAAGGCATGCAAGCGTTCAACATTTAAGCGCATGAGCGTGTGAGCAAGCTTTGAAGTTAGCGCACGACCGCGCGTTTGTCATGTTGAACGATTTTGTGTGCGCTGGCGCTAGAGCTGTCGCGGCAGCCGTCGTCGACTTTAAAGCTACCGAAGCTTCATACGTTATGCTCAGCAGTCAGCCAAGCAATAAGCGATTTGTAAGTTGCAGGTTATCTACTGTTATTTAGCCACTACATTTCTTCTACTGCTTGCTAGGCAGCTCAAGTGGTCGCTCTGTTACAGCGCTGATGTGTTGATATGTTGTTCGCTTATTGCTTATTGTTGTTAATTTGGATGTTGTTGTCGGTTTTAGTTCTACGGTTGGTCTCTTCACATTGTCATTTATTTCGCTGAGCTTTAGAGTTCATGCTTCATTTTCTTTGTGTTTAATGCCTCTGTAAATTGCACGTTTCCCCTTTTTCGTGATTTCTTTTCGTCTTTGAGTTTTTCAAATGAAAATATAAAAGAAATTGAAACTCTCTTGCATTTGAGTTGGACTTGCTGACGTCTTTTACCGCAAAATTCGTTACACTTGTGTCGAGCGCGTTGCGGAATTTAAATTTATAATCTAATGAAAGCGGAAATTATTTTAAATATGAGAAAACACATATTACTTTTATTAACTGTATATTTAATTTACTTTGTTTCTTTTGTTTTGTTTTTTTTGTTGGTATTTCGGATTAGCTCTTTCCTTTGAGTTAATCCCCGATGGAGTGTTTTTTTAATATTTTTAATATATATTGTGCGGACCCTTGCTTAAAAAACTAGGTCAATGAAAAACCAACCAGAGCCTCGGATGAGAACTTGCAATATTGATGACAACCACAGCGAACATACTAAGAACTATGAGTTGAGAACGGGCACTTCGAATTTCCTGTCCCTTAATTGGAAAGGTGCCGTTGACAGTGCGGGCGGATTAGAATAAACTGTGGGTTCTTCCATTTGTGGAAAAATACCAAGACGCACACCACAAATTGGAGAAAGAGCTGGGCCGACCGAAAGTCGCTTCAGCGGGAACAAGGCCCCAATTATATAAATGTTTGGATTTGGATTTGTGGAGGGAGCAAGACTCTGTCCGCAAGTACTATCCTCCATTCTGGTAAACAAACTTTTCGATACATTCCGATTTAAAGCTATTTTTTCTTTCCCTGCTTCGCGGCCTCACCCGACGGAAGAGGACGATGAGGTGACAAAATAAATGTATTCTATTAGCGTCTGCAGCATACTAATGAGACTTCTCCAAATGGCATGCAAATTCACAAAGGGCTCTTGGCTATTACCAGTTGTGAAGATATTTCTGGATTATTTTAGATACGCGTACTCTCCGAGGTTCGATTACGTTTACTTTATCAGTCATGATACTCTCTTGCTTCTGTGCATTAAAAAACATTCGTAAATAAACATATTGAAAGCTCGACGTCGAAACGTTACAATCCCACCAAATAGACAGCCTTTCGAGCTACCGTAAAAAGAAAAATATACTTCCCATCGACCATTTCACGTGCAGGGATACCGAAAAATAAAGAGGCCAAAATGCCTGAGTATGAATATGAATAAAGTAAGTATGAAGAGCTTGAGAAGCAGGCCGGCAGAGGTAAACCGCGGAGATAGCAAAGCCGACTTCCCAAACGCTTTTGATGGAAAATATGTTCTAAAACTTGGCAATGACGAAGCTGGAATAGCGTTTGCCCACATAAGAAAGCGACGACTGATTAAACCTTATTAGTTTGGCTTTAGATATAGTATATCCATCGTCGACTAGATATTCTACATGTGTTAAACGTTGGAAAGACCCTTGAGAAAAAGATCGAAACATCATAAATTTCAATGATGCCGAAAGGTCTGAATCTGAGATTCGTACAAAACTTATATGGCTTTGTAAACTGACGTTGGAAATGTAGTTAGAATTTGGAATGATCATTCCGAGCCGCTCGATACCAAACGAGATCTCAGACAAGGTGACTCCCTATCGTGTGACTTCTTCAACTTGATGCAAATTGAGCTAAATAGACAGGGTAGAATCTTTTACAAGAGTGCAGAATTGCTGCGCATAAGAAAGCGATGCGAATGGGTTTTGTAAGGAAAACTCCTTTGTCATCAAACAAACCATCAGCACATTGGAGCTTTGGTTGCCACCTCCCTGTTGACCATCGTAATTTTGAAATTGTAGATGATCTCGTCTATTTTAGAACCAGCATTAACACCAACAACAATATCAGCCTAGAAATCCTACACAATTTAAACTTGCAGATTCTTCTTTGTAGAATTGAAAAGTAAAGCCTTCTTTCTACAAAGCAGCCACTCTTCATTATAGTTCTACTTTATGGTGCAGAAGCCGTGGATAACGTGGACTCCTAATAAGTCGGTAGTAGGAGTTTTTGAGAGAAAGAATTTTCGAACTATTTATGGGTGACGGCGTTTATCGTAGACGATGGAACGGCAGATTGTATGAGATGTACATAGTCCGAAACCACTCTTGCTCTGAAGCTCTGAAAGTATTCGATACAGTATCTGCTGGTGGAAACATAGAAAGAGTAGGATGTCCACGTTTTTTTGAAAGGGTCGGGTGAAGAAGGATCTGGCTAAGCTTCACGTCTCCAATGGGAGTCAAATGGTTTAAAAACGAAACGACTGGCGCACCAACCCCAAAAAGAAAGTCTTAGGCCCCTCTCTCCTCCTCTTTGCTTAGACTTTTTATTAGGGCTAGACTTTTTGTATCCTTTCCACCAATCAAAACGCATTTCATGTGGCGATATCCGAAACTCGTGTAAGCTGCACATAGGTACATATTCCTAGCATGCAAAGTCTACAAACAAACTAACTGAATTGTAATTGTGTGTCATTCAAGACATTTTTCGCTTTTAACTTTTTAAGTATCAAACCAAACTTTAACATTTAACTAAATAAAAGATATTGTGTTTTTGTTATTTTTGTTTTTTTTTTTCACTTTTTGCCATTTTCGTAGTCGCAGACGTCAAAACGGCTGCACAAATCGACGGATATCATATATGAATATGCAACGCGTAGTGGTAGTGGCAACAAAAACAGCAGCAACAACACCACCAACTGAGCTCTTGAATAACAATATGTATGTATGTAGTATGTTTGCATGTGTGTGCTGTTGTTGCCGCAAGTCAAGTGTTGAGGTGGCAAAGCAGCCAACCTCGACTATTTCGACTACGGTGAATGCCGCTGCGACTGTCGTCAACGTGCAACATGCAACAACAATAACTACAAGGACGCAGTCGACAGATATACGAATTTAATTTAGCAAACATAAGTACGAGGGGCGAGTGATAATGTCGCGACTTAAGGTAATTAGAGATGATACATCATCTCGTTACTGATAATACCAATTGCGGGACTCACTATTTAGTATAAATAACACAACTTTTTTTTATAGGTTCATTAACAAGCAACAACATTATGTCAACGCAACTTAAAGCACCGCGCTGTGATTAAATTCCTTGTAAAAAAAGGAAGTACGCCGAAAGAAAATTTTTAAAAGATGTAATCGATTCTTCATGACTCTGATCCTTCATATACGATGGTGAAGAAATGGGCTGTTTCAACAAGGAAGAGAGATCTTTGGAGATGATCACCGACCTGGGCGCCCAGTGACGGTCGTGAAGGAAGAAAATGTTTAGAAAGTCGAAGAATTAGAACGGGCTGATCGAAGAATAATTAATTTGTGGCAGAACGAGCTGGAGAGATTTGAAAAAAACTAGGGCGCGTTGGATACAGCGAATGCTCACGCCGCTCGAAAACCAGCGACGATCGGAGAGTGTAAATATTTTTTGGAGTTGTGTCAAGATGATTTGGATGGAATTTGCAACCGCATTGTAACCGTTGATGAAACCTGAATTCATCGGTATGATCCCGAGTCTAAACAAGAGTCGATTACTTTCCAAAGATGAATGTCCAGTATTACGCTAATTTGTTGTGTCAGATGCGTGTGGCAGTCATACAGAGAAGACATGGCAAGTTAGTACTGTTTCTTCAAGACAACGCACTCGTTCACACCGCTCGGATTTGGAGGAATGCCTTAAAAGTTACTGAATTTACAGAAATTGACCATTTGCAGAGAAATCTAAAGAATTTTTTTTAGTACTATAAAGGCCTTGTATTTACGATGTGAAAAACATAAAACAATTAATTTGTTTATTAAGTACTTTAGGCCGCGAACTTATCAGCTGCCCCTCGTATATGTGTATGTATGTATGTATGTATGTATGTAAGTATATGGTCGGTAGCTTGCTACTTGCGCTGCCGCTTGCACAGCTAGCAAGTGCAGCATGTTGCATGCAACAGTTTTATGCTCAGCTGTGTTTTGACTACCCCTCGCTAGTTCCCACCTTCCCTTCTCTCTATATTTTTGAGTACATTTTAGTTTTTATTTTTATTTTCGGTTTTTATTTTATTTAATTTTTTATTTCATTTTAATTTTGGTGTTATTTTTATCTTAATTTTGCTCTCCTTGCTTTGTATTCTTGTTTTGATATTCATTTTTGCCAAACCTCAGAGTTTTTAGGGTGTAGCATCAATGTTGGAGATATTTGTTTTAGACTCCCCTCACGTTGGCAAGGGGCAAACATGCCAAACAACTACGAACCGCTCGATCGGTCGGTCGATCGGTCTGTTTAGGCTATCTTCAATGAGTGTTTGTGGTTTTTATTTTCTTGTTTTTGTTCTTATTGCTGAAACCCACTTGTTTGGATTTTCGAAAACTCTTTTTTATTATTATTTTGTATTACCATCTTTATTACTACTTTGCGGTTAACGGTTTTGCAATATAACAAATTTGATAAAGCCCCTTTGGCTTTTTGTTGATTTGTTGTCGTTTTTCAAGTGGCATTATTGTTAAATAAGATGGTTGTTGTTGTTGGTATTGTGTGGTTTGTATAGTGGCTGAAACTTAGACCCTTGCCCATACGAATACCTGTTTTATGTACAATAAATAAAATTATAAACTTTTTAACTTCTTTAGCAAAAGCACAAATTTGCAATAAAAACACCAAAATATAGAGGAAATTATGCTAAAACCTGGTATCTCTTTGTTAAGAGCTTCAAAACTTGGAAGATTTGATTAGACTTTAAGCGAAGTGACTTAAAGTTTCTGAGCCTCAACATCTCAGTTATCGCATTCAAAAGAAATAACAAACTCTGACAGACTAAGCCGATGCAGAATCGAGTGAAGTCAGTGAGAACACACACACGCACACATTAGGAGTGTGGACTAATATGTGTGACCTAACCGGGGTTAGATGGTCCGAAAAAGTAACATCCTTTGGCCGGATAAAGTCCGGGTCAGCTCAAGTGGGCAGAGTAAAACATTACAAAGTGTAGTTAAGAAGCAGGAACATCCATTCAGACACCCACTGGAAAGATAGCCACCACCCAGGTAAGCCAGAGACGCCATCAAACACCACATAACAGACCCGCCTAAGAGGGCAAGCCCAAGACAGGCGTTAAAAAAAAGTTCGTCTACACCTTTATGACCTATTTTCGCGTGGAATTACACTAACCATCTCCTATTTAAGCCACACATCTAGCACCTCTCTTCATAAGGTCTGAACCCGTTGAACAATACGCTACAACAACAATGGAAACCATGGTTGGAAGGTCGGAAGATCATGGCTTCGTCTAAACTTTTAGGGAATCTATCTTTTCATACTACAATTCCCTCAACAACAATAGTGCGCCAGTTGTTTCTTCTTTTCGCACTTTGGTGCCAATTCGAGACAACAAGTGAAGTCGGGTCCTCTCCATCTGATGTTTCCAACAGGGAGGCCTCCACGGCGGCATATTGGAAACCAGAAGCTGTAAACTAAACCAAGCGAAATTAATTTCTGTTCCTAGATGTATTTAATTGGCGCTGAAGCGATTTTCGGCCGAGGTCCTCTTCCAATTTGCGATTTTAGCGTCTTGATGTTTTTACAACAAATGTAGTACAGTTTATACTAAGCTGCCGCCGAACGGCTGATGAATTTTTAAGAGGAACCTTTATTTTATGTCAGAAATACACTCGGAGAGGTTGGCATTCCCTGCCGAAGGGCGATCGCCTTCCGAATGACAATACGCAATGCTAATCACTCGGCTAGCGCAACCGCGTTGGCTTCAACACTTAGCACAAACCTCCTCCTCGTATAAGTATTGGGATTTTTTTTGAGACTGAGGCAGTGTCTTTTATTTGCCAGCATATATTCAGCTTAGGACAAGAAACTTTCTGACTACAACGAGTAGACGGTTGAAGGGGCTAATAATGTCGAGACCTTTGACTACTAATAGTTATAGAACCAGCAGGCCCTCTCTGCGACGGCTTAAAGCTGCAGTTTCGACAATTTTCGAGAGAGATATGAAAAGGCTTGTTGGCTAAAAGCTTCTGAGATTATGTATATACCTATTACCTACAACTGATTCGTCGATTTTAAAGTCGCCTTCGACATCACGAATAGGAGCTGCCTTTACGCCTGCCGCCATGTCTGAATTTGGTATCCCCGCAAAACTTATACGGTTATATAAACTGACCTTAAGTAACACTAAAAGCTCCGTCAGGATTGGGAAGGACTTCTCCGAGCCGTTCGATATCAAACGAGGTTTCAGACAGGGCGATTCCTTTTCGTGTGACTTCTTTAATTTATTGTTGGAGAAAATAAAACGAGCTGCAGATCTAAAAAGAGAAGTTAATCTTCTATAAGAGTGTACAGCTGCTGGCGTACGCTGATGATATTGACATTATTGGCCTCAACAACCGCACCGTTAGCTCTGTATTCTTCAGACTGGATGAGGAAGCGAATTATATGAGTCTGTTAGTGAACGAGGACAGGACGAAACATCTTCTGTCATCACAAAACAGTCATCACATTCGCGACTCGGCTCCCACGTCACTGTTGACAGTCATAACTTTGAAGTCGTAGATAGAACCAGTATTGACACCAACAACAATGTCAGCCTGGAAATTCAACACAGAATTACTCTTGCCAACAGGTGCTACTTTGGAGTAGGCAATTGAAAAGTAAAGTGCTCTCCCGACGAACGAAAACAAAACACTAAAAGTCTCTCATCGTTCCCATCCTGCTATATGGTGTGGAAGTATGGACGAAGACAATATCTGACACCCCTGCGGGTTAGGGGCAAAATAATTTACCAGTGGTAAGGCAGGCCTGTCGTAAGAGGCGACAGGACTATCACTCCCGCAATGTTTCCCGAAAACCAATTCGGGGAATATTTTGCGGTTACAACACACGCACACAATATCTGACGAGTCCGCGTTAGGAGTTTTCGAAAGAAAAGTTTTGCATAAGATTTACGGTCATCTACGAGTTGCTTACAGCGAAGGAATAATGAGCTGTTTGAGGTATACGGCGACATTGACATAGTTCAGCGGATCAAGAAACAGCGGCTACGCTAGCTAAGGCTTGTGGTCCGGATGGATAAGAATACTCCAACTCTGAAAGTTTTCGATCCAGTACCTGCCGATGGAAGCAGAGGAAGAGGAAGACCTCCACCCCATTGGAAAAACCAGGTAGAGAGGAACCTGGCTCTACTTGGTATCTCCAATTGGCGCCAAGTAGCGAGAAAAAGTAATGAATGGCGCGATGTTATAAATTCGGCTAAAATCGCAGAAGCGGTGTCTGCGCCTGTAAAGTAAGTAAGTAAGATTAAATGGAATTTATTCAGAGCCTAACTATTATCAAAGCTTCACTCTGTATCATTAAATCCGTTGCCTTCTTTGACACTCTGGACACATTTTAAATGAAACTTCTTAGTATTTCTCCGTGCTTCAATGGATCTCTTATGAGGAATATTCCTCCTATCATTTAAAACAGATACTCCGGGAATGATATTGCAGACCAAAACGAGTCAAAAGTTTCCAGAAGTATGGGTAGGTAATGGGGCATCCTCGTTGTCTATGTGACCCACATTCTATAGTCAGAGCCTAAACGCCAAACAATTCTTAAGTATGTGATTCTAATATAAAACATATGTATATACATATATAAATATGTGCACAACGTGCAAGTACACGTATGTATTGTAAATATGTGTGTGCCCAATCGTCGCATTGGACAAAAGTAACTGTAGATCAAATTAAAATGAGTTAAATCTATCTAAGCGATAAAAGCCTCTAACTGACGCGAAACGGCTAAGTGTTGTGGTAAATACCATAAAAATTACACGCTGCGTGATACTAAGTACTTCGGCGTGCACACATGCCGCCGACAGACAAACACTCACGCTGCTAGAGATTGCAATGCGACCGCAAATGAGTGCCACCAGCGAAGCTGCGCGTTGCGGAGGTGAATTAGAGGAACCGCGATATGACTGAGATACGATTATCCAACGACGACGTTGTAGGAGTGAAAGGGGGTTCAAAAGCGCTTTTCGGCGCTTAAGCATACATAAAGTCATTCACACATATTAATACACGTATGTACTAACATGCACTTGTATAACTCTGCAAAAATTTTGTCGACCATATGTTCCATTGGAGTACCGATTGGACTACTCCTCTCTAGCGAAGCGTTGGACCAATTCACGGCTTAATAACAGCTTGTTGTTAGCCGACCATTGCTCGTGTTTTAACGATTGCCATACCTAAACGAAGACACTGATATTGAGACAATTGCATTTCGTTGGTGATAAATTATTACTATTAATACAAATTTGTATAATAATTACTATATTTTACTAGCTTTTCCCAAGGCGGCTTGTATTTGAGTACTCCATAGAGTACTCAGTTTCTATGCAGAAGTGCAGTATATAGACGACCATAATCTTAATTAGACCATATATTTTCTGGATGTATTGCGGTTAGTTTTAGATTACTCTACTGGCATAGTGGAGTAGTATATATTTCATACGTACATGGAGTACATTTTTCGCTGGGATATGTCTCACAGACACTTGTATTGGCATCACAACAATTCATTGCAGCTGTGACGTAATTGCCGTGCAATGACGTCGCTATTAATGATGATTATGATGTAAGAGCTGGTGATAATGATAATGATAATGAGAATGTTGTTGTTGTTGCTATTGATGATGAAGATGACGATATGTGGTTGAGTGAGTATTCGTTTACAACTCTCGTTTATACCCAGCAAACACAACAAAACAGCATCTCCAATGTTTCATAAAATCTTAATTTTCAAGTTGAACTTCAATGCACTGCTGTTCTCATCTCATAACAAGCAACGTTTTCGCGCCAAAAGTTGTAGACTCATTTTGGTCGATCATCTAAGTCACCAAACGAACCATTTTCGATACCACTAAGGATCCCTAGAATCCCTAAAGGTCGCCATCTCTAGAGACTTTAACCTACGCCTCTAATGTGCGGTACATTTGAAAGGTGTCAGGCCCTTTCTTTGCTCTACAATATATGCTTATGTCTTTTGATGGTACGACCAGTCTCTCTGGAGTACGCTGTTATAGTCGGAGGGTTGAATTCACATTCCTGCATATAGGTGGCACACCATGGCAACGTAACCAACCTTTGTGAAAGATGCCAACTAAGCAATCCATGTGAAGCCTTCGGTCGCGAATTCCAATTGCAACGGCTCTTCATCAGAGGTACGGCTATGAGCAGGCCCGATCTTGCTGATTTAAGTAGATTACTGACTCTCTTATCTATTCTTGACCCATCCATTGGAAATTAGCCTGGTATCTTGTAATCACACGGAAACTTTTTAATATACTAGCATGACCATGGTTTACCATTCGGTTACCTTCTGTATGCAAAATTTTGAATAGAAGGTGCTACGGCTGCCGAGAGGTGAACAGAATCGGAAAAAACTTTCCGATTTTAAATATACTTCGGTACAGGATTTGAGTCCATAATCCTTTGCAGAGTAGGGTAATCTGCTACCATTGTTGTAGTCTTTTTTGTTATGGTTTGAGGTTAGATTGAGACCTACATGGGTTGCTTAAGTATTAAATCCCAAACCGCAAGTTCATATTAAACAAAAATGTTTGATGGATTAAGATCTGCTTTGTTGCTGTTGCTGTTGTTTTCTGCGCTGAAGTGGCGAGCGAGCCTCGTCGACTGTCATGATTGCTTAAGTCTGTATGTTAAGTGGTATTTGCGGCCAAATTACAAGAAACGGCAGCAGCAACAAAAAAACACGTCAGACGCTGAGTCGTTCGCCGTGAACACAAATTACAGCTGCATGTTGCAAGCAGTAGCTTCATAGCAAACCAACTCAGCTCATTCGCCGAAATCACTTAATACCTTCATATCGCTTTTCAGCTTAACACAGCTCAGCCATTTCGGCCGCTATCAAGCAAGCAATACTGGAGCTCACAACTGATGTGGTGTTCATTTTCTATTTGAGTTTCGATTTCAGTGTTCGGTTACCGTATTCGGTTTCAACCTGCTACTTGCATGCTGCGATGACCAGTCCCTCCGCCCGACCATCTCCCTAGTGGTGTTGTGGTGGCATAACAAGCAATTACTATATGCTGTCCGTTACCGTCAAGCGGTGATCCCCAAACTGCCACTTAACCACAGCGCAGCAGAGAGTGCCGCTGTGGCGTTTAATTCATATGCACAGCATAGCAGAGTTGAAGTTATGTGGTAAAGAGCAATCGTGTTGCGCATAGGTATCACACAGTCACCACACAGCAGCCCAACAAGCCAGCTAAAGCTACTCAGCCAGAGCCTGTTGTTGCTACCTACAGCGCAGCTTGTTGCAAGTTATGATTTGAGTGGCAAACGGCGGAACTTTTTTCAGCTTTTGGCAGTTTCTCTTAACTGTTGTATTTGTAATTTTAACGCGCTCGCATTTTTAATTAAAAACGAAAAACGCTCATTGCTCTAGGCGTGCGTCTTGAGGCGCGGGCAGCGGTGTGCCATAGCTGCACGAATGCTTTGGCAACCGAGCCGTTGAGCTGTCGAGCCGTGAGCTGTGGGCTACCAAGCATATCGAACGTCAAATGATATGTGTCAACAGCCGATTATGTGGGAATGTACATATGAAAAAGTCGAAAACCATCGAAAATAAAATTTATTTGCCTCGAAATGTTACTTGTAGTGGTGGTGGTGGTGGTGGTGGTAGTGTTGTTGCAAATTAATTGAGTGCTTTATTTATGAGAAAATGCCAACAGCAGCCAAAAACTAAGTCAACCGAAATATTAATATTTTTTGGTTTCATTAAAAATGTTATGGGGAAATCAAAGAAGCTTATGGCCCATTAAAGCTTTGTACCCAATGCGTGTTTTTTAGAGTACTCTAATTGATCGATTCTTTAGAGCAAACAGAATACTTTCGGTTGCAAGTGTTGTCCACCTAAATAAACAAGTGGTATCTTGAGCAATCCACAGCTAAAGTAGTTAAAGGAAGATCTCTGCAAGCAAAGCTGTTTTCTTAAAGCTCTATATCTCCTAACTAAGTTAAAACGCAGAGGTTAGATCGTATAGGTCCTATCAAACTTCAAGTAGTCCACCTGTAACAGAAACGACAGAAAAACAAGTCGGAGAGTCATTTGGATTTTTCTTTTTAATAATTGTATGACACTCGTGAATTAATATCCTTTACAAGCATAATTTCTTGAAAAGCTTGTCCAAAGTTTGACTCTCGTTCTCACGTTGGATTGGGAAGAACTCCTTTCTAGTATCTGAACCACAGACTTCAATTAGTTCAAAGTAGCTTAAGGAACGCAGTTTTCAATGTTAAAAAACTGAAACTTTTTAGTTTCTTATTCTTTTTTCAAGCGCATTGCAAAAGTTTTATTAAATCCATGAGATCTTATAAGTAATACTTCAAAACTTAAACACAAACTTACTCTCACTTTCTCATTGTCAAGGATAGAATCTATCACTATTTCTCAGAGCAAAATTTAAAAAAGGTTCAAAACTACTAGCAGTAGAAGTCCTTTGGAGGTCTCCATAGTCAGAGGAATTTGCGTAAGAACAGTCAAAAGAGCCCTAAGCTCGTTTAGAAATTGGGAATTAAACAACTTAACCCATACAGAGCGAAATTCTCAATGAACGGAAAGTAAGTATTTTAAGAGATGCCTGTTAGTCTAGAGACTTTTTACCAAACTCCGGAATCAAACTCTCATTTTGTTAAGCTGCTAGTTATTCGCCAATTTCCTTTTTATCGAATTTTTTTATTTTTTTTTTTTTAGAAGGAAATTTTCAAAAAGTCCATAACTATAGTACTTGTCGAATAAAGCCTTTCTAAATCTAGGTTGTAGGAAAAGCTTATGAAAAATATTTAAAAAAAAGGATCGTTATTTGCAAAGGCCTCACGGAGACTGAGGACCGTTTTCAAAATGGAGAAGTAATAATTTAAATTTAGTTTTTAAAGAAAAATTTTTAATGAGCAAATAGGGAGTAATAGATCACATCCTCTTTGAGGCTTCCAGTAAAGCGATATACCTCTTAACTAAAACCCATTAACGACGTTTTCTGAAAAGTCCGAAAAGTCCACCATCTGAGGGGCGCGCCAGAATGATAATCTGAAAATCCAACAGACCGGGGCCGAAAAACAGTGAAAGTCCGGACTTCCCAGAACCCGATACCGATCGCCAAAAATCGCGATTGCACTTTTCTCTTACAATAAATAGCTGCTATAAATTACATGGAAAAAAGAAAGGAAAAATGAGAAAGAAACCCTTATTCACTTCAAGCTATCAGTAAGTAGTTTTTGATGCAGAAAAGAGAGACTGAGGAACCAATGCTTGCGGAAACACCTAGTTTCAAAGTCGTCCATTTCAAAGTTGGTTTGCATGGGCACTATAAATGAAGCTGGTCCTCCTAGTATACAGATACAGATCTTTTGGAAAATACAATACAAGAATGGATTATAATAATGTCAGCCTTGAAATCCAACGCAGAAAAACTCTTGCCAACCGGTTCTACTTTGGACTGTGCAGGCAATTGAATAGTAAAGTCCTCTCTCGATGAACCGAAACCAAACTATACAAGTCACTCATCATTCCGGTCCTACCATATGGCACAGAATCGTGGACGGTGAATACCGCATACCATGGAACGATGAGCTGTAAGAGTTATACGGTGATGTTGATATAGTTCAGCTACGCTGGTTAGTTCATGTCGCTCCAGCTCAGAAAGCATTCGATGCAGTACTCACCGATGGTAAGGATCTGGTGGAGAGTGATCTGGTTTCACTTAGTATTTCCAACTGGCTCCAAACAGCGAAGAGAGGAACCGAAGGACGAGCTAACGTAGGTTCCACTATAATCGCGTAAGCGGTGCGCACGCCATTGAAGAAGAAGAAGAAGAATATTTTAGAAACTCTGTGCAGGACAAGAATTTTTTAACTAAAACTCTTAAGATCGTTTTCTTGAGGATGACTTAGAATCTTTCCTAAACGAACCAATACAGAAAGCAACACTGATTTGAAAGCTTTCAATAAATTAAATATTGTTGACAAGACCCCGTACAAAGTTTTCCATAAAGAGGTTTCAGATAGTTTCCGAAAATACTCAAACTGTGAAAGTTTTTCTTCCAAATGGTCACCTCTGATGCCCTGAAGGAACCTGAAAAGTTTCTGAATACTTAAAAGATGCTCCATGTAAGGCATCTCTGTAAGAGTGCTTAAAATATCACTTTTGACTTATGTATTTACCGTTGGTTGAGTGTTAGTATTGTGAGTGGCTAAGATAAGAGCGGCCATTCGGTCAAGGCAAATACAAAGACTTTACAGTTGAACTCTTATCTTTCAAGCACTGGGTACATAATCAAATTTTTTTTATCGCAACAAAATTCCATATTTTTTTTTCTGTGTGTGTTTGCAAGAAAATGATTTTTAATTATATAACAATTCATTTGTAAAGCAATAATTTGTTGCTCAACGGAATGTTGATGTGGCATTCTACAATAAGTGGTCGCCGAATTAATTAAACACAACCAGCACAACAAAAGCAACAACAAAATACCCGTGGACAGTAATCTACAAAAACTATAACGCATTAAACAGCAATAAGCTAGACAAAAATCTATTTACGAACGAGACGGCATATGAAGTTGTTTACTATTTATTTGCAACATTGCAACGAATCGCTGCATTTACACATGTATGTATGTATTTACCTATATACGAGTATATTGATATGAAAATTGCCATGAAAAGCCAACGAAATAATTTATGACGAGATAACGTTTTGCATTTTAAGTAGTTTTAATAGAGTTTCGCGTAAAAGTGAAAGAGTTCAATCCGACAGCCGCCTGTTGGTCAACTGATTGGGTGACTGGCTGGTGGCTGGCAGGCTGACGGAACTGCTGGTTAGCTGTTTGGTTGGCTTGTTTGTTTGATAGCCTTTAAATGGTGTTGAAAAGCATTTAAGTGAGTTGTTAATCGATCGTCAAATGCGAAAATGTTGTCGATCTTAAGTGTCATACATAATTGTTGATTATTTGTTGTTAATATTGCTTTTTGAGTTTTCTGAATGCACCGCATTTTGATTTATTTTGGGTTAACTGTTGTTGTTGCTTTCGATTCACTTAATAACAAAGCTTCACACATAGTCTTAACAATTATACACTTGTGGGAATGGCTGTATGAGGTGGCACGCGAGGGCAACACTTTCACGCGTACAAGCATTCAGATGTGTGTGTAGATGTTACGCCTTAGACTCTTGGCTTTTGGAGCGAAGAAGTCGTGGGAGTAGCACTGGTAGTATTATATATTTATCACAAATCGTTTCAGAGGCTTTGCCCCACTCTAGAGGAGTTTATTTGTTCAGATAAAGAGATGTTCTTCGTTTTCTTCTTTTCAGTTAACGTTGACAACGCTGGGTCAACCCTATCACGTCACTCGGTGTTTTTTTCTTTTTATAGTTCCCCGGTAAGCAGAGCCAACAAGTCAAGTCATGTTCTTCTCCATCTGATATTTTCATTTGCACTTTCAAGGTTAGAGTGTTTTCAGCCTGCCAGTTGTTATATATCACATATATTCGCACATAGATCTCCATGTGCTAGCTTCTGGGGTATTCACCGTAAATAGAATGCAAAAGATCAAAAACACGAGTATTTCGCAAAATTTTTTTATCGAATGTTCCTTTTGTCAGCTCAACGGTTGTTATTAACGTTCACGCTTTTACGTCAAATAGCGGGACGAAGTTGTCCGAAAGATTTATCTTCATTTTCCGAAAGAAGACTTTGCTTATGAATTTAGAGGGAAGATTTTACGGTATGGGGAAGGAGTCAAGAAGGAGTATATAAGTAAATTCTTATGAGCTTGAGTAATCTTTTTATTTAGCTTTTTTCTAGAAGCTTGACCTCTCTATTACTTTCTTTATTTTTTCTCGCACGCTTTTATTCCTCTTAATCGTTACCTCAGTTACTTGAAAGTTGAAAATCTTTAGCTCTTTCAAGTCATTTGACTAAAAGTGGGATGCCACAACATTATGAATACCTTGATTGAAGCATCTTTTCTTAGTTATAGTAGCCCGTTAGTTGTAGAGGTTACCTAATCGCTGATCCCTGATCAAGCGCACTTAGACCCGTCCGTTGTGATAACTATTGCGGGCCTATGAAAAGAGGTTTCTCTCACCTTTTTAGATGATCTAAGCAGTGAAAGTGTTTTATCAACCCCACAAGATTGCTATCACTTGCTGAAGCAAGTTTTACAAGACAGTGAAAATGAAACTTTCCGAAAATGCGAACTACCGACTCCTCTTCATCTACTAGCTGGGACAGAAGTCCTTAGAGTAGTAGTCCATCCTAAGTGTGCGGTTTTTATTGTCGAGGAAAGAGGTGTGCTCATGTCGTGTGTAAAATTTACCATTAAGTTATGTTAGGTTTTAGTGGCTATCTTTCGAGTCGGATTCACTTAGGCCTGACTAATACCCATTGTGATGCAACAAAAATTTAACTATCAAGTTTCATCATCCAACCATTTTGATTCTATAATGAACCTCATTAGATCGATGACTTTGACGTCAGATACGTGTATGTTCGATAGGCTATCTAATAGTAGGTCCCGTGCTTAAATCAGGACAGTCGCAAAAGAGATGGGTAATCGTTTCCTCCTCTTTATCCTAATTGCAGCTTCTGCAGCATCTTCTGTAGGGAGCCCCTAGTCTTTCGGCGTGGCGTTCTATCACACAGTAGTTTGTCTGAACTCCTATTACATTCAACATGTCACATCTTTTTAAGGAGTACATAGTTTGTTATTTTTTCTTATCCCATTTCGGGCATGTTTGTTGTTGCGTCTTGTACATACGTATTCCTTGAGAAGCAGTTTTCAGGTGGCAAAACGCATACCAATGTGTTCTACATCGAAAATAATCTGCTTGCTCGTACCTTGTCTAACTAGTTCAACCGCCTTACAGTTTTCGTCGATGTCCCTGTGTCTAGGTACCCACGTGAGAGACAGTCTGTTCTGTTTGGCCATCTCCTGTAGAGATCGCCGACAGTCCAGCACTAATTTGGAGTTTAACGTAAACTTTTATTCCTGCCTGACTGTCGCTGAAAACGAAGATATCCTTATATTTAAAGATAGCTCCAATTTCTCCTCTTTCTACTCTTTTGCATGTATAGAGGGCAGCATTCTCGAATTTTTGGATGATATTATCTTTCCAGTTTAGCTCCTTGTCTAAGATGACTCCTAGAAATTTGGCTTTTGACCCCTGGCTAAGTTGAACGCTGAGTAGTACTCGTACATTGATAGCTCCTCGTATAAACTATAGGTCCCCAATTTGTTGGAAAACATCAAGACGCAAAACCACAAATTGGAGGAGAAGCTCGGCCGAAAATCGCTTCAGCGGTTACAAAGCGCCAATTATACATGTATATATATATTGTATATATATATATACTGCTTTTAACCCGAAGGAAGAAATACTTATGAGCCTTAAGTCCTTAGGGTACCTATGAGTGCCTTTTTCTGCTTTGGGGATGAAGACGACTGATACCCATCTCCATATCAGTGGTATATGATTAAATTTCTAGTAGTCAAAGCTGTTCCTCTCCTAGCTGTCTTTGTGTCCGCACACTCAAGCCACGAAGGGGTTGCGAGTTTGTTTGAAATTTCTCTGTATCTTATGTCCACCTTTGAGGTGGTGTGTTAGCAAAGAAGATACACAGGTGATAAGCCTGAAAGCCTACTTTAACTGCACTTTTTCCTTCTTCTCAACTACTCTGCTTGCACAACCCTTTTGAGCCATTCTGCCTATGCCAATCTGTGATGGAATTTTTGGGAGTGCCTTGACTTGCAACTGTCCTGAATCCCTTTTTTTTTAAACTAAGCCTGAAATACCTTGGTTCACCTCCATCGAGTTAAAGAGAAATAATTATCAAAAGTGCAATCACGGAATAGTGCAATGTATAGTAATGCTATAACTCAATGTCACACGGCTGTATTGGAGACGTGCAATTACACTTTGCAACATTAAATTTCCGACAAGATTTTCGTTATCAGAAGTTCAATGCAGACGCCAAATGTCGAATATCTATTTATAACATTCGTTTTGCATTCTTAATATTTTGATATGGCTATATCACGTCAACCGTACGAAATATTGTTTTAGAATCTGAAGCAAAGTTGTTGGTATTGAATAGACGAAAAAAATGCAAAGCAAGCTTACCGAAAAAATGTATTTTTATCCTCAAAAACACAAAAATTGCCATTTTTACAATTTTTACTGTTTTTGGTCAATATCCCAGCTTTAAGTCCATAAATATTGATATTGTTTTCTTTATTCAAACAAAGCTACATTCTCCGCAAGGGTGGCTCATCATCATCATCATCATGAACATAATCTGGATCAGGATCAGTAAAAACATTGGCATTTCTTCGTCCATGTTTTCTTCATATCTGTTCAAATCCAGGTCTTCGGTATATTGATTTTCAAATTGGCTAATTTTGCTTGACCACCAACATACTTCTGCAAGCAAAGCAACCAATTTTTTTTCCTCGTATTACGTTTACACTGGCGTGGTGATCTGAAGTGAATACGCTCACCTTGTTCGTGTGATTCTTGAGACAATTGCTGCGAAAATTCATCAAGGTGAAAATGTAAAAAGTGCAATTTCAATGTCATGGATACGCCAATTTTCTCGTAGTAATACAACAGTTCGTCGATTCTTCTATTGATCCCGTCTGACTGTTCACGATTGTTACCCAAAACGCCATCGATAACTGGTCTTAATGCCAACCATGCTTCAAGATAATCGTCTGGCAATAAATTTATGGAAAGATGATTTACAAGAAATGAAATGTGCCGTCCACATCTTTGATTTTTTTTCGACCAATTTTCCATCGAAATCTTTTGTTTGATATTGATTCGGATACCGTGATTTTCAATTACAATGGAAGGAAATGAATGTTGGGAAACCGCCTTGTACGAGTAGTATGTTTATAACCTTTAAGTCACAACAAATCTTTCAGTTTTGTTCTTCATATTTGATTTTTTCCAATATATGGTTTCATCCGTTTCCTTCAAATGTATGCCGAATCCTATTGGATTCAAACTTGTCACTGAACCGTCAATGAGTAAAAATTTGTGGAAATCAGCTTGACTTTTCCGGTATGATGTGTAGTTGACATTTTGCTGTATAAGTTTCCTGTTCCTCAAATATGTGGTCGAAAATTCCGCATTCCGTTGCAATAAACCTAATGTAATCCATTTCGTTTTGTGTGAGCGATTGTGGTGCATCATTTTGAACATTGGGTTCCCAATCAAAATCCAATCCAGAGGCTTGGGTAGATCGGCAGGAGCATATTTTTCTGCAATTTCGTAGGAGCAGAGGTTTCATATTCTTTTTTTTTTTAAGTAGCGTTTGTTCAATCCAACAGCTGAGTTGAAAAATGCGTAACATTTATAAAGTCTTTATTTCTTTCTTTCATCCTTATCTTTATCAGTCAAATCTGGTTCATTGGAATAAAGATGATGTGCTATTTTGAATTCCTCGGTGAAAATGTTTCTTTCTTCCTGATTTTCTGTTTTCGGCACTACATGACCACAAACATAGCAAAATTCGTTGGGGTTTGGACACCATGTATTTGGAATATTGAAATTAGGACTTTTTTTGCTTTTTCAAATGTTATTCGCACGGAATTATTGTTATCTTGGTACACAAACCACGCTTGATAAACCAATGCTCTCAGATCCTTATGTGAGCTAAAAATGCAAAACGAATGATGAAGAAATTCAAGATTTGGCATCTACTTTCAACTTTTGATCACGAAAGTCTTGCCTTCTTAGCTACGTTCTCTAATTCTACAGTTAGCAGCGCTTAAAATACTCAAGTACGGCTTATTTTTAGATTGATTCCCTTTAAGAAACCCCTCGTTATTATATTCAGGTTAAGTTGAACTCTATTACTCTCAGGCTCTCACAAAATGGAGGAACGGAATTTTTATAACAAAATACATTTTTTCTTTTTAATAATAGCAGCACTCCTTACGGATAGTTCGTATAGCAAGAAGATCAGGTTAGTATTGAAGACTGATTTCAGATCTTGACTTCATAACAGCTGACCATAGTGTATCTCATGGCTTACTGACTATCTAAAGCTTAAGCCGAAAATCATAATTACACACATGAGATCTTCGCTTAATTAAGTCCGTTGAATTATCCAAGTTATTTCCACAACAAAATGTATAAATACCTGTATGTAAATATGTTGCCTTGGCATCTGAAGCAAAGTCAAATACAATGTCATGGTTTAAAAACAAAAACTCGATATATACATACAAACTTTTTCCAACAGCTTCCGCCAGTTAATTACAGAGCAATTTGTGGTAAACAAGCCAATGCATAAATAATTTTCAGTGAATAATAAGAATATTAATAAGTAAAAAAACGTCTGTTAAACACTTTGTACGCCACGAGCGAAGCAAAAAAGCCGACTGACAATTTTCCAAAATAGAAAATTGGAGCGAAATAAAGAAATCAAAAGTGTATTAAGTCAAAGATTAATGAACTTGTAGATAAGAAACTAAAAAAAAGAGTAGATAAAGAAATAAATGCATGCATAGAAGCATTAAAAGGCACAAACACATACATATGTACATTTGTGGTAACATGATAATTAGTGGCGTCGAAACGACGACATGCGCGCGCGCATAGCCATAATTATGACTGCCTAACTAACCGGTGACGGGTACATGAGTTTCAATTCCTTCTGCTTCATTTTCGACGTTTTCCACATTTATAACTTTTCACTTTGATTTTTTTTTTTATTTAAGTGGCGGATGAACTGCGCTTTTGTTTTTCTTTCTATTTTTCGTTTTTTGTTTTTTTTTCATATTTTTTTTTTAATAGTAGCTTGTAGACAATATACAAGATATTGTTCTTTTAGCGCTTCCGCTGTGTTAATAATTATGCTAACATTAATTGAAATAAAAGAAATAAAAAAACGAAAAAATTGTAGCAAAGCAGTTGTAATGTAGCGTTAAGGATGAGAAAAGTAGAATGTACACGTATGTACAATTAGAGTCTTGCTACACTATAGCTCTTCTAAAGTATAAAATTTGTATAAAACTTAATTTCTTGATTAAGCACAATTCAATTTTATTAATATTACATCAATTATTCTTTTCTTTAATATTAACCGGATATTTCTTTATTTCTTTTTTTTTAAAGATTTTTAATAATGAAAATAGAAAAAAAAAATTGTAAAAATGCTTTACTCTTGTTGTTGCTACAATTTTCGCATACACAAAATAATGAAAAACATGATATATTACAATTTCTAGTACTTTTATGGGCTTGCAGCCATTCCAGCTATTCCCTTTTCCGAATCTATAAAGAAATGCTATTTTATAAAAATTCTTTCCTTTCAGCGACAAAAAAAACGACTTAAATACGATTTTATATATTAAAAACACAAAAGTTTTTATTTAATCTTCTTTTAATTTCAACATGCATATACTGAGGAACCTGATCGCTAGACGCTTAACAATTTATTTTTTTCTAAATATTACAAAGTAGAGTATAATTTCTTTGCGCTTTATTTTTTAATAATATAATATATAATATTAAATGTTTCTTTTTTCTGTTTATTGTGTAAATACATAGCGTTGTTTATTATTTTCATATGATAAATTTCATATTTGGTTATTGTTCATTTCAACTACATACATTTGCTATAAAGTTTTATTTTTGGCGTTTTTTAAATATTTGTATTTCTCTTTGATTTTCGGTTCTGCATTTACTGCATTACTAATACAAAATAAATTCTGCTGATTACTTATGTTTTTTTTTTGTGTTTGTTATGCTCAGTGGGGAGAGGAGGTTTGTCAGTTATATATTTTATTATTGTAATTCGCTTGATACTGGACATGTTGACTATGTATTCATGTACATATGTATATATACTACTATAGCATCTCTTATGCATATACATTTGTATATTTGTATATACTTATATAACGTATAAACATTCCCTAATAAGATTTATGTGTACACGTTTGAAAGCCTTTAAATATTGCCATTTTGTTTGCAAACTACAAAATTACTAAGTCACCAACTATCTTCGCTGTTTCTATAATTTTTGTTGCTTCTTGTTTGCTTTTGTAATGCATTTGTAAATGCTTGTATATATATTTTTATTATATACTATATTATTTTAAGCTTTTGTTACAGCCGTGTGTATGGCTTGTGCAACATAATCGACATTATTCTCATTGAGACCACACATGTTGATGCGTCCGGATTTCAGCAAATAAATATGGAATTCATCGATGAGCACGCGTACTTGTTTCTCTGTGAAAAAAGAAAGAGGGAGGGCGAGATAAGAATGTGATTTTATAAAATATACGTTCAAAAGTGTCTCAACTTACCATTCAAGCCTGTGTAGGAGAACATCCCGATTTGGGAAACAATGTGATCCCAAGTGCCGGGGGTTTGCAGTTCTGTGAGACGTTCGAAGAGAGCTTTGCGCATTTTGATGATGCGGCCAGACATCGTTTGAATGCATTCCATCCTGTTAAGAAAAATATAAAAGAAAATGAATCGTTAGGCAGAATGTTGTGATTAGGGACCAGTAAACGACGTTCCCAGTAATGTTAGGTATAGGAAAACATAATTTTTTTTTACTAGTTTTCAAAATATCGCTCTGGATGACATCGAAGGGATCTAACCGGTTGCCAAGAACGCGTTCAGACCAAAGAGAGAACGGTGTTAGATGAGACGGCTCAAGGGGGCCTGAAAAAATGTGGTAAGCGAGGACTCATTTATATTTAAACCATATACCCAATGTCGAGGTCAACTCGAGACAGGTCGTTGTAGCGGTTAGCCAACCCCGCTGAGGAGCAGTCTAGATCAGTCTACATAAGGCATCAAAGTCATTTAACGGGAGGTCCAGGAAATCGAGCAGTTTCGACGGGTTTGGACCAGAGGGAAAGGAGGATTAGATGGCTTGATTTTAGGCAACATGCAAAGAGGTGGTGAGTGTCGTGCAGGGACTCACAGCAAGAAGGACACGCGTTAGGTATGTCGGGTTTAAGCCGTCCTGTCCTGCGGTTGTTGCAAGTGGTTCTGAATGCAGTCCTTTAGGTTAAGTACTCCCCTTCTGATGTGCCTGGGTGGTGGTTTAACTTCTAGTATGTGTCTGTTGACGAGTTTCTTACGGTAGCATCCAACAGACATTGTTTGTACAGCAAAGCATTTTGCTCCTTAACTAGTAGCATAGATGCTACGCTACGCAAGTGATGCTCTGGCGACATCAGAAATTTTCCTGTAACTTTGGGTTGTTTATAGTCGCAATTTTTACGCCATCGACTTTTACATCGAGTTCAAGCTTGTACTCCTCGTCCAGCTGGTGCTGAGGGTAGCGGCCGAACTTTTTGTTTGTAGCTAAAGAAGTGGGAAACATCGTCAATAGTTCTCTTTCGAACATAGACCATCAATATCTGGGGCAGACGCCAATATCAGTACATGAGATCAATGAAGCCCCCTTCTGATGGAGGAAAGAGTGTCTAGATATAATAGTTGAACAGTCGGTTCTACGCACCGGAGTTGACCCAAATTTTATACGCCCAAGGGCTGTCACCTTTTCGGTGACCTAACCCCGTTTAGATCAGCAGGTAACATTAGTTCCAGACCCTAATTACAGCTCCGATGCAACTCGTGCTCTTCGTTTGCAATATGTTGTAGTAGAAGATATTTATGGAAAGAGTTAATTGATTTGAATGTTGTAAGCAATAGTTCTTTGTGCTGCCGCCTAGCGGCTTGATTAGTTTGTTGCGGCTCTTTACTGTGGTTACAATTGTTAACTAATATCACACCCGGTTTTATTTCACCGATTTTGACTTTCAGATTTAGTCGGTATCCTCTCGTGCAGCTTGTAAGCATGGGCACCGTAATTTTCGGAGCGAGAGTTTTAGATGTCTAGAAGTGAAGTAGTGCTAAGGTCGAGCAGTCAACGGCATAAGGGATCAAAGATTTGTTATTTTTTTTTAAGATATTCAAAAGAACACCAAAGTCCTCAAAAGTTACTCACCATTCCTTACGCAGTTCTGGGGTGTTCAAAACTGTTGCGACAATACGGCTACCAAAAGCTGGTGGATTTGAGTACATACCACGCACCAACAAAGTGAATTGTGAAGCAACAGCTTCCGAAGAAGCAGCATTACGTTGCACCACTGTCAAGTTACCAACACGTTCACCTTGGAAAAGTAATTAAAAAATTAACAAATGATTTTCAAAAAACCTAATTTGCACTCCCACTTACAATAAAGACCAAAGTTCTTGGCAAACGATTGTGCAACAAACAGCTCAAATCCACGTTCCACAAAATAACGCACAGCCCAAGCATCCTTCTCTGGATCACCGCTGGCAAAACCTTGATAAGCCGAATCTAAGAATGGGTACAGTTTCTTGCGCTCCATAACATCGGCAATTTGTTTCCATTGTTCTTGTGTTGGATCACAGCCGGTGGGATTGTGTGCGCAGGCATGTAATATGATAACAGCACCCTCAGGCGCCGCCTCCAAATCAGCTAAAAGACCCTCGAAATCAATTGTACGTTTCTCTTGATCCCAATAACGGTAAGAGCGTAGCGTTTCAAAACCAGCATCCAAAAATACTTTATGATGATTCTCCCATGTGGGATTCGAATAGTAAGCTACGCGACGATCAAGAATGACGCGCAGAAATTGTGCACCAATGCGTAGAGCGCCTGTGCCGGAGAGTGTCTGAATGCCAATAGCCTGAAGAGAGGTTAAAGAAAAAATATAGAATTGTAAGTTTTCGAATTGAAGTATAATTTAATTTTTTGTGCATTTTACTTACGCGCTTTTCAGCAATAGCGGCTGAATTTTCACCCAACAACAAGCCTACAGCGGCCTTTGTAAATGCATCATTGCCTTTAATTAAAGTTAAACGATGTGAATTAGTCAAATCAAATGAATTGTTTTGAGAAATTTAGATCAATTGATCGTTGCGTGATGTTAAAAATTGGGTGTTATATGCCCATTTCTTCATTTTTATTTAATGTTTACCTTTATTTTATTTTATTTTTTAATTATTTGGATTTATTCTATTTTATTTTGTTTTGTTTTATATAATTTAATATAATTTTATTTTTATTTTTATTTATTATAACTTGTATTTTTTTTGTATTTTATTATCTATTTTATTTTGTGTTAAATTTATTATTTATATTATTCTATTTTTATTTAATTTAATTTAATTTTATTGCATTTTCAATTCAATTTAATTTATTTTAATTTTAATTTAATTTAGTTTAATTTAATTTAATTCTAATTTTATTTTATTTTTATTTGACTTTATTTTATTTTATTTTATTTTATTTTATTTCATTTTATTTTATTTTATTTCATTTCATTTCATTTCATTTTATTTTATTTTATTTCATTTTATTTATGTTTTTTATTTTATTTTTTACTTATTTCGTTTTGTTTTATTTAATTTTTATTTTTGTATTATTTTATTTTGATTTGTAATAACTTGTATTGTTTCTTTTTTGTATTTTATTATCTGTTTCATTTTGTTTTAAATTTATATAAGTATTATATATCATTTCATTTTATTTTAATGCATATTTTTTACTTCATTTTTAATTTATTTTCATTGTTCTATTTTTATTTTACTTTATTTTATTTCATTTCATTTCATTTCATTTTAGTTTAATTTATTTTATTTTATTTTAATTTAATTTATTTTTTTGTTTTATTTTGTTTTATTTTATTTTATTTTATTTTATTTTATTTTATTTTATTTTATTTTATTTTATTTTATTTTATTTTATTTTATTTTATTTTATTTTATTTTATTTTATTTTATTTTATTTTATTTTATTTTATTTTATTTTATTTTATTTTATTTTATTTTATTTTATTTTATTTTATTTTATTTTATTTTATTTTATTTTATTTTATTTTATTTTATTTTATTTTATTTTATTTTATTTTATTTTATTTTATTTTATTTTATTTTATTTTATTTTATTTTATTTTATTTTATTTTATTTTATTTTATTTTATTTTATTTTATTTTATTTTATTTTATTTTATTTTATTTTATTTTATTTTATTTTATTTTATTTTATTTTATTTTATTTTATTTTATTTTATTTTATTTTATTTTATTTTATTTTATTTTATTTTATTTTATTTTATTTTATTTTATTTTATTTTATTTTATTTTATTTTATTTTATTTTATTTTATTTTATTTTATTTTTATTTATTTTATTTTATTTTATTTTATTTTATTTTATTTTATTTTATTTTATTTTATTTTATTTTATTTTATTTTATTTTATTTTATTTTATTTTATTTTATTTTATTTTATTTTATTTTATTTTATTTTATTTTATTTTATTTTATTTTATTTTATTTTACTTTATTTTATTTAATTTTATTTTATTTTATTTTATTTTATTTATGTTTTTTATTTTATTTTATTTTATTTTATTTTATTTTATTTTATTTTATTTTATTTTATTTTATTTTATTTTATTTTATTTTATTTTATTTTATTTTATTTTATTTTATTTTATTTTATTTTATTTTATTTTATTTTATTTTATTTTATTTTATTTTATTTTATTTTATTTTATTTTATTTTATTTTATTTTATTTTATTTTATTTTATTTTATTTTATTTTATTTTATTTTATTTTATTTTATTTTATTTTATTTTATTTTATTTTATTTTATTTTATTTTATTTTATTTTATTTTATTTTATTTTATTTTATTTTATTTTATTTTATTTTATTTTATTTTATTTTATTTTATTTTATTTTATTTTATTTTATTTTATTTTATTTTATTTTATTTTATTTTATTTTATTTTATTTTATTTTATTTTATTTTATTTATGTTTTTTATTTTATTTTATTTTATTTTATTTTATTTTATTTTATTTTATTTTATTTTATTTTATTTTATTTTATTTTATTTTATTTTATTTTATTTTATTTTATTTTATTTTATTTTATTTTATTTTATTTTATTTTATTTTATTAATTTTAATTTTATTTATATTTTGTATTACCATCTATTTTATTTTGTTTTAAATTTATTTAAGTATTATTTATATTATTCTATTTTTTCATTTCATTTTATTTTATTGCATGTTTTTTACTTCATTTTTAATTTATTTTTATTGTTCTATTTTTATTTTACTTTATTCTATTTCAGTTAATTTTTTTACTTAATTTAATTTTTTTTTATTTTAATTTCCTGTTATATATTTTTTTATTTATTACCAAAATAATGGTTCGGTTTGCGCATTTGGAGCGATGATAGCCCACACGCCATTGTTTAGGCACCGTTACGTCTTCAAAAAGTCACTGTTTGGTATGACATATTGGAAAAAGGAATCATTGGTTCATATTTCTTCAAAAATGAAGCCGACCATTATGTTACAGTCTATAAGGAACGCTATAGATCAAAGATTGATGCCTTTTTGGAGCCTGAATTGGAGGTTGTTATTAAGGGCGGGGTCTCCTAAATTCTTGTGATTTATTTCTTTTTGAAAACCACATGAAAACATCCTTATTTGTTTTTAATTTAAAAGGTGTGTGTTAGAATCATGATAAATCAGGCTTCTTTTTGAAAGATACTTTCCACTGTCATTAAAATTAACTAAATAAACATGTTCCTTGAGACTTTGCGCCATGTATTATTACCCATTAATAACTAACAGATGCGGCACTGGCACTAGGAATGCAAAACAATTTTATTTTTCATCGATTCAATAAATTTTGCTCAAAAGAATTATAACCAAGTTAGACTATTCAGTAGTAATTGCATCCTTAAGCTCTTCTGTATTGTCATATTAATGATTATTTGCATAAACTCTCCTAACTAATATGCCCCACACTTTCCCTATGGGATGTTAGTCCGGATAACAGATCGGCCGGACCATGGTTTCTCTGATGCAATCAGAAAAAACCTCTAGTTTCATTGCTTAGATGAGTGAGAGCATTTTCCAGTTGAAAAATTAGTGGCACCTCTGTGTAAGCCTCAACAAGAGGATGTAGTCGCTACAGTTAATTGAAGATGATGCGAACTGTAACCAAATCTACTCCTAAATTTCATTTAGAGTGCTATTTGCAACTTTCACAAATAGAACTGTAAACCATCTGGCCCATCAAGATTCCTTTTTTTATGCCCGAGAAGCTCACATTTACAACAAATAGAGCAAAGCAAACATCAACAGCATTAACTTACTGTATTCTGATTGTTTTATATGTGTTCTTCTGCAAACCCTTGACACGTTTGCTTGTGTTGTTGCAAGATAATTGGATAAGTTGAGGTTTTTGACACTTTATTCTCCACAACTGCGGCCAAGTTAGCTTAAACCCTGGTAGAGTTCAAAAATTTGCACCACCTACCGACCTTTTATAATTTCATCGCCATTTAACAATATATTATTATATTAATAATAAAATTTTACCAAGCGCCATTTAGTTTAGAAATAGTTCAGCAATTGAATAAATCTCCTGTCTTATCATTGTAAAACAATCAGAGGTAGTCCAGGAAATTAGTATTGTACAAGAAAAGGATAACGATTCTATAAGGGAATTCAAGCTTTGAGGCCAGTAACGGTGTGTCAGAAGCAGATAAATGCAATAGTGTATATAATGACAAAAATAAACGAATGTTGAGTTTTTTTTATTGATTTTGAATTATTTTTTCAGCAGAATTGTTAAAGTGTCTTATGATTGTGAAACGCACCTTATTATCATATTATTTTTTTCATTTAATTTAATGAAATTTCTTTTTTAATTTTTAATTTATTTTAATTTTATTTGTTATATTATGCTTTATTTTTTATTTTTATTTTTTATTTAATTTTATTTTTATTTAATTCAATTTTTATTTAATTTCATTTTTATTTTATTTCATTTTTAATTATTTTATTACTTGCTTGTAATTTATATAATATTATTTTATTTTGTGTTGTATTAATTTATTGCCTTATTTTATTTTTTAACTTATTTTATTTTTTAATTTATTTTATTCTTCTTTTATTTTTCTTTTTCTTTTTGTTTATTCTTTATTTCATTTCATTTTTAATTATTTTATTACTTTCTTGTGTTTTACATTATTTCTTATTTTATTTTATGTTATTTCGTTTTTTTATTTTATTTTACTTTATTTAACTTTGTTTTATTTTTAAATTGGTAATAATTTTTTTATTTTCTATTTCATTTAATTTTTCATTATTTTTTTAATTTCATTTATTTTATATTATCTATTTCTTTATTTTATTTATTTTACTTTATTTTATTTATTTTACTTTATTTTATTTTTTTATTTTCTATTTCATTTAATTTTATTTCTTCATTTCAGTTTTTGATTTATTTTTTTATTATTAAATTTATATATTTTTTTCAACTCACCCAATACTGGTAGATATTCGTGATTGATTGTCTCATCGCTGGCAATTTTAATCTCTGTTTTACGGACCACCGGCAAGACCCATGGCTTACCCTCATTAGTGCGGTAAGCTGGAAAATAAAAGAATTAATTGTAAAAAATATTTGAATTTATTTATAATTTCTTTATAAACATTTTACTTAACAAACTTGTTCAATTTAATTAAAATTATAAAAAATAAAATAATATATTTCTAAAAAAAAACGTTTATTTTGTATCGCATCAATAGATTTACTTTATTTGCATTAGCTTTTAATTTTTAAGGAAATTGGATATTTCCCTTTATTTTTCCATAGTTAGTATATTAAAGGTTTATTTTATTTGTTATTTATAATTTAATAATTCTAATTTTTTATTTAATATTTAAAAAATGTTATTGTGTATTTAAATTGCAATTAACTAATATTATAACAACAACGACTGTTAACACTACTTTTTTTGTTTACTTATTTTAATAATCCTAATTACAAAGAATTTGCCCTTTTATAGCGGCACCTTTTATTTGAAAGTCCCAATTGAAAGATGAATAAATATTCTCACATCTACATACATATATATATGTATGGCTATATGTGTGTGAATTCATATTTATATGAATGGTAGTATTCAAATTGCTATAGAAATCTGTGGCCTAAAATGAATGAATGGCAAATGAGAAATAGTCGTATTAAAATACATAAATACATACGAGTGTGTACATATGTACATATATTTATATATAATATGTACAAATATATGTAGTTATAGTTGCACACGTGATGCACTTGTTTGATTATTTACATTTATCTTTTATTTTTATATATTTTTCACAATATTTTTTTTTTTTTATTAACCGCCAGATGTTTGCCATTAATGAGTTGTTTTGTGCAAACGGATGGTCGGGCGTCACTTCAAAGTTTGATATAAAAAGTGCAAATGGAAGTAAAAATTTAACGTATACATGCCTTGTAGGAAAATTAAACTTAACAAAGCACAATATGCAAAAGTTCTGAAGAAACAAAATTTAAAAAAATATAACTAAATTGTTTCGAATTTATTAAAACATTAACACTCTCCATGATTGACTATTAATATTAATATTATTTTCAGTTCATAAATATTAAAATGATTTTTTTAGTAAACCAATTTTCGCTAGGAGTAAGGTATATTGAATTTAAATTTAGCTCAAGTTCAAGATATATTTTTTGAAACTCCTGCAGTTTACTTAAATTTTGATTATGACGTAGTAAATAACAAATTTTTAAGCTTAGCAACACTTCCAGTTATTGAACAAATTGCTATTAAAAGAATTAAAAATTAAAGCTACATATAAAAATACGCATAAATATGTATTTTACTACTTTCCTTCAACAAATTGCCCATTTAATGTTCATAATTTAATCACAATGTAGCTATGACGAATACGCTTATCAAGTCTGATACCGTTAAATACAACGTACAATTTACAATGCTCATAAAATATATAGTTGATATTGCAACATTAGAGGTATTCTAATGATTTTCTCGTTTTCGATTTTTCAAAGTTATTCAAACAGATTTTTTAATAATTTTCTATTTTTCTTAAAGTTATATTTGAATAGAAATGTTTAAATAAAAGACTTCAGAGCCATAAGAGAGATAAGAACTTAAAAGTTTTTAAAAACGTAATATATAAATTCTATGCATATGTATGTATGTATATAGTATATATGTATATAGCTTATAAGCGCATCAGCTCATGATGTATTTATAGTTCCACGTATTTGTATGTGCCAATATTTTGTTGTGTACATACTCGTACATATGGTATGTATGTACATGACGTTAATGGAACGCCATAAATTGTTGCGCATCTTTTGGTGGCTGAGTTTGCATATTTTTTTGCTTGTCAATTGAGTGGATAATTTGCGTAATCACACATGCAAATATGTAAACACATTGCTTATCAGTAAATTTAAAAAAAAAATAATAATAATAATACAAAATAATAAAAAATATAAATATAAACAGCTGACGGACTGTCCAGTTGGCCAACAGCTCAAATATTTGATATGAGAAAAAGTTAATAATAAAAAAGTATTAAAATATAGTAAACTGGTGTGTACGTAGCAAAAATGCTTGATAATGTTTCAAAAAATATGTATACGAATTGACGTCACAGCTAGGGTAAGTTCAAATTAAAATAATTTAAAAGACATTTATAATTCACTTGGCAAATAGAAATTAGGCTAAAAAAAAACTGAACAGATAATGAAATTAAATTAGGAAAAAAGATCATAAAGGACTAAAAAATTACAATATTAAAAAAAAACAATGATTTACATATTTTCAATTTTTGCAAAAAGGACTACTAAATTAAGAACAACTTTTTAGTCTTTCAGTTATTGGTTATAAAAATTGATAATTTCGTTTTGTTTTTTTTTTTTTTTTTTTGTTAATAAACACATACTCATATAACTATATATATGTATGTACACACGTTTCTATCTAATCTTTACTTTAAGTGCATCTATTTAACAATACCGTGATAATATTTACTTCGCTCTTTCGCACTGAAGTGATACCTTTTTCAAATGTTTTAACACTTAATTGAAATTGTTGCACAATTTTTTGCCCCCGGGCCCCGCTGAGAGAAAGCAAAAAAGTTTAAACTAAAACATTTTGGTAAAACATTTTCTTATTCGAAAAAATTATAAGTACAATTATTGTTTTACATCAAACACATACTTCCTGCGCCAAGATCTACTTTTTTAGGTTCTTTGTCCTCCAAGTAGGCCCTCATCATGGCAAATACCTCGATTGCAGGCCCTTTTTTAACTTTACTAAAAACGGATAACATTGCTTTTTTCTTCGGTAAAATAAAAATAACAAAATTAATACATTCACTTATAAAACTTAATAACAACCGTACTACAACAATGATAGAACAAACTAAAAGTAATTTATAACAAAAGTTTTTAACTAAGTTCAAGCTCAATGTTGCAAGATAACCAATTAAAAGCAATGCGATAATGTTATATCAAATTAAGCAGAGAAGTAATCATGTAACGGATGGGTATAATTGTATTTGTAGTATATTAAATATTAGTATTTACAAATGGCTTAATTTATATATCTATTGAGTGTACATTTCCTATAAGCGCTGCATGTTATTAATTAGTAAATAAAACAAATTTAAAAATTGCGCAATTACATTTTTAAAGTATGAACACGCGTCATTTGAATAACTAATTACAAAAAAAAAATAGAAAAAAACTAGATTAAAAAAATATATATATAAAAAATTAAATGAAACTTTGAATAAGAAATTATAATAAAAAAATAATAATAAAAAAAAACTAATAGAAAATTTATAAGCAAACAAAATTCACCCAATACTGAAAAGAACTATCTTAGATCAATCATCATCTAAAATAGTTAGAAAATTATTAAGGAGGTTGATTCTTAACTAAAAATTTTGTTAAATCAAATTAGAAAATCCTCATATTCTGCAATGAAAACAATATACATATAAAAGAAAAACACAAATGCACTGATATTACTTTACAACCTTTTTCGTACACAAGAAAATGCAAATAAGAAAGCCAATAAAACTTTTACGAAATAAATAATTTTTATAGCCAATACCAGTTGGCCAAATTTTTTGGTGCACCTGTTTTGTGAGCAGTGAAAATAAATATAACAAAAAACCACATCTATTTACATACATATGTACGAGTACATACGTTCCTACCTCAATAAATTTATAATTAAAGTCGATCAACCGAAAAAGTATTTTGAAAAAGTAAAAAACTAAATAACAATTTCCATTTTAAAATAAATTTAAGTAGCATTGGTATGTATATATTCCTTGCATTTGAAAAATAAAAGTGCATACCCTAATGGTTATCACTTGCAAATAAATTTATTTATTTGTAAATTTCCTTCATTTTTTTGTTTCACTTTCTACTTAATTTTTTAACGTTTTTAAATGCCTTTTTCAAGATCAATGCCAAAAAATACGTTTAGTGTTCACTTATGTACATTCTAATACACAGGCATATGTATGTGATTTTTTTCTATCTATAAATACAATTCAACATTCGCACATATGTATGTAGCATATAAACACTTTTCTGCATACGTGCAGAAGATTGAAGTATTTTACTTGTAGATCCAAAATTAAGTTTTTTGACGGCGCAGAAAATTTTCAGTGTCACAAGCGTACTAAATATGAATATTTTTATCATATACGTATGTATGCATGTACATTAAAATGTACCATAGTATGTTAAACATACAAGTAAATTTATTTACTAAAATACACGATTTATGGACCTTTGTTTGCTAATTACTTGTTCTTACTGCTGTTCAGCTATCTAAATAAACATTTGTAAATTAGCATTATAACTTTAATGTTCATCCGAATCTACTAAATACAATAAATGGTGCATTGACCTACGTTAAAATTTTAAGAAAACTATGAAAAGAAAATGGTTGAATAAGCAGAAGCACTGGCGGTTGTAAAAATTTGTTTGGAAAACATTTTGTGAGCTCATCAATACTGGAAGTGATGTAATACATGCACGTATTTACCTTTATGTTATCTAACAAATTGTTTCCTGAGCTCATATTATTATTTTTAAGTACAAAAATTAATTCATTAAGCGGGTTTTCACAAATGCATTTCATTTCCTCTTTTTACTCTTTAAAATACAACCATAATACCAACGGAAATTAAAATAACCGGTTGCATTTTGTTTGTTTTGATTATTATACTCATTGAGAACCAAAGCTATTCCTTTTAAAAGCCGGTAAGGAAGCGTATATTATATTTTACTTGCTTATTGCAAATTTAATGTACATTTATACATACATACACAGATCCATACACTCGTTTGTAGATATACGCTAAATTTCAGAATACACCACGATTCATGAAACACTATTTTGTTAATCAAACTTGAATTAGTGTAAAATTAATGTTTTGACAAAACCATAAAAAAGTTAATAAACAAATTTAATCTATATGACCTTTTTAGCAATATTGACGCGTAGTGCATATGACCTTTAATTTGACCTTTGGCAAATTCATTGAGAAATGTGAATAAAGCAAGGCTCTAATGAAAAACTATGCGCGTGACATCAAAGCATTCACGTAGGCAGTCAAATTTTATTTTAAGATTCTACATTTCTCTAAAGACCGAAAATTCCCTTTTTCATTTTGTTGGTAGAATCGTTTAGTTTTGAGACAATTGTTGCTTCACGTGCATTCAACAATATACACGTATATACTATAGTTTAACACTAAGCCCATCACCGTTTTCAACTTACCACCCACACCAAGATTAGCCTTTTTTGGATCAGTATCATCCAGGAAAGAACGATTCAGTGCAAACACTTCAATGGCTGGCCCTTTTTCTACACTTTCGAACACAGACATGTTTCTTTTGATTAGGTAATAAGTTTTGATGACGTTTAGTAAAATTTCAACCGGGCGACAGAAACGCTCAAACAAACTGAAAATATAATAAAGAACAGCGGTGTGTGAAAGCTGATGCTTCTCCGAGTGGAGAATGTCGACAAAGATGACACAACGGGCGGGTAGCAAAGTAAAGAAAAATTACCAAATCACTACAAGCACACAGTGAACTTTTCGATAATCTGTGGACGTATATACTGCTGGCTTTGGTTTGTTACCGTCCGTGTTGACTAAAGATTATAGCCCGATTTGTATCGCCACACCGTTGTGGGTTGTAAATAAGAAAACGTGAAGATCGGCAACGAAGATTGCGATAGGAGAGAGCGGAGCGAAGTCGCTTTCGACTGGTTCGTGATTTCCATACGAGCGGGTGAAAGGTGTTATATACAAAACACTCAGAATTTGTCGTGGCCCTTAAAATATATATGTAAGTATATAAAACTTCTTCAATTGCTTGTCCAAAATGTCAAAATAGCTAAAAATCAGCTGTTAAGCGAAACTAATAGAAGTGGGAACAATTTGCAAAGAACGAGAACAATGTTGTATACATTTAGAGAACTTACTTACAACTAACTATTGCTCTACACTTCCTCTTAACTTAGAACTTATTATAATTATAATTTTAAGCAATTTTTTAATCAATAAGAGGATTTTGTATTTAAATTTCTGTGGTCAATTTTCTTTTATTTCCAAAAGTTGTTTCCATTTTCAAATATCAGCTGACAGGAAATAGCCAGTTAGCTGTGTTTAATGTGCTTATGATTTAGAACTGTGTTCAATTCAAGAAGAATTCGCCACAGGTGACCGCAATGGCCGAACTCAATGGCAGCGTAAAACACCAGCAAAATGAAAATATGTAATTATTCTGTCTAAAAAAATTTATTTGTTTGAAATCTTATATTTATTTTAAAATACTAAATCCAAGACGAATTAACTGTCGTGTCACTTACATTCTAGAAATCAATCAGAAATCATTTATTGATGGTTTCGTTATTGGTCTCTGTCTCCCGTCTGTTTTGCAAAGCATCTTCGCAACAATTCTGTAACGATATGCGCTACAAAAGCCCCATTCGAAAAGCATTCGAAAACAGGACAGTAAATAAAAGTTCCAACAATTTGTTGTACAGCTTCTTTATTGTAAGCACTTAATGTACTATATCTCTTGTAAGTACACAGTTTTATAGCTACATAACTTTGAATAAAGTCAATGTTTATTTTCCTGTGAGCATACAGTATACTCTCTCTCACTTTACGCCGATGTCGTCATTACCGCACATACACTAAAGTAATCGCTCTACAGTGTTGTCTGCCGCTCCTACTTACCTACCGATTTCTTGTCTGCATCTCTGCCAAGTTCTGTTTGATTGCCATCAAAACACGCTTTATATATCAGTCTGTATTTCTCACCTCATATTCTGCTGGCATTTTTCGTCAAAATTCTTTTGTAATAGTTGTGGAACGGATCTAGTACCTATGTATGATGAGTGGCAACCCTTAGTTTTTCTTTTGTTTTGCTATTGAGAACAATTTTTTTGTTTCCCAATTGACTTTTTAGCTGTCAAGTAAAACAGAATCGCCAAAAATTCTTCCGTAATCGAAAAGTTTATAGGTACGCAAATATATTTCATTCTCGTTTTGTGATGTGTTAAAATTTTCAATCAAATCTCAGTTGAAATTGTGTGTAAACGTTCTCAGTGTTTAAGGGTTATATCAAATAAATTTTTATTCAGAATGTGCAAGGATATAAATATAAAATAATACATACCGCTTTAGGTTGGGTGGAGTGGATTTTAGAAAAATTGTTACTTTGGATATCTTCTCTCTATCAATGCATAAAAGGCAGAAGTTTCATTGTGGATCATTTATAAAAAGATTTTATAAGATTTATAAATAAAAGTAATGCATTTCCAGATAGAAGCAGAAACCAGTATGTATCAGATTCTTAAATGATGACGATGGATTAAACTACTCATATTCAGGTCCCTTAAATAACTTTGTGCGTATTGTGTGTATTTTAAAGATTTGCGACATGTAGTAATTTTCATAACGTGTTTGATTAGAACTTGAGTGAAGGAAAATTTGATGTACTTTATTATAACAACAGTTTGTGTACAAACTATTCCACTCAATAACAAAAATACACTCCCCTTCCTGAGAAACGCAACAGAGTACAGAGATAACCTATTAGACTTAATCAAATTTGCAGTTGATTTAAATTTTGTTTTTGCTTATTTTTAGCTCTCGTGAATGCATTGCCTGCTTGGATTAGGTGCAAACTAATAGTGAATACATAATAAAAGTAAAAAAGTAAATTTACTCACACACCAACGATAATTGAACGGCGCAACAAAGTTTAAACATAAAGACCTCATCGAAAGAACGAGACTATCAAACCCAGAATAATGCAGGACTCGCCTGATGCAAAGAAGCCTTGCAAGGGCATATTGAAGAATTCTAGTAGTTTTGATAAGCCCGGCTCCGCCAGGTAAATGTATTGACAAGGTCAATGTCAAATCAAATAATCCAATTAATTAGTAAAGAACTGTACGTGTTTATGTTTGTAAGCATTTTATAATTGTTCTTGGTTACAGTTATCGCAAAAGTGCGAAATTTGATGAATTGAATGTACTACAAACCTACCACCCACATGACAAAGATTATGGTCATATGAAGATTGATGAGCCAAAAACGCCATACAACTACGTTATTCCAGATTTGGCGCATACCGATGCTTTAGACGCGAATTTGCTCGCGGAAAAGTAATATAAGTTTTACATATACATAGTAAAAAATGTTAAAAGCTAAATATATAACGCTTACAGATTACGCATAGCAGCGAGTACTCAATCGCCTGCATTTGGCTCAGACGACATTTCTGACGAAGAAAACATTGATGAAACACCGGAAGAGAAAGGTATGCGAATTAAAATATTTTACGATATTATTAAATATCTTGTCTTGCAGTTCGTCGTCTTGAGTTTGAACGTCGTCGAAAGGCTCACTACAATGAATTCGAAGCAGTTAGACTCGCGCGCAAATTGATTGAAGAAGAGTTGGGCGATGAAGATGATGAACATGATATATCTTCCATTGGTGAGGACGTTAAATCTGGAATTTCTACTGAGAAATCTATTGAAGAAGAGATAGAAATACAAAGCGAACGTGCCGGAGAAGAAACTTTAGCAGAAGGTGTTGCAGTAGAGGAATCAGTTAGTACTGAGCGAAATACAGACCTAGAGTCTTCCGATTCAAACAGAGGATCCTCAATCAATATGGATGTGGATGCACAATTGCAACCCTCGCATCCCTGTTATGGAAGGGATTAGTATAATATAAATAACTAAAATCATACTCAAATGCGTTAGTATATGTATGTACACATTGCAGCAGTAAAGCAATTACAAGCATAATTCAACATATAAATCAACGACTAAAACATACCGTGATCGATCTTAACATGAAATCAAATCTTGACAATTATACATATATTTACATGCATACTTATTTGAAGCAAAGAGGAAAATGAAAATAAGTAAATCAATATTGTATTAATCAAAGCATTGCTTTATGATTTGCGTAAAATAAAATGATAAATCAATAAATTTGCTTAAATTAAAAGAACTAATAATAATAATTATATTTATAATAAAACTACTCTGATTTATTTATGTACATATACAAAAAAAGCCTATGAACTTGCAAATGCGATGTTTTACGAATAAAGGTTGGAAAAAAGTGAGAAAAAAATATGAAATTAAAACTATATACGCGTATACGAACATTGTAAGGATTACATCCCACATGTCATATGTGCTTAAAATTTCTATAGGGAAGCTAATGTCTAGGGAAATTTTAGTTTGTTATACAATAAGATTATTTTGAACGGAACCACTTGAGAACATAACTTTTTATATTACTTTACTAATTGTTATGCTAACTAATGTTTGCTCGAAAAGTAATAAACAAATTATTTTAAACATCTGAATATAAAAAGAAAACATAACAAATAAATCTTTAATTTTTCAAGCTATGTATATGAAAAATACTCAAGGTTATATTGCAACAAAAATTATAAAAAAATAAAAATAAAAAAAGCCAAAAGAATGTAGAAATATGCTAAAAATGTATGTAAATCTCCACTTTAGTAAACAAAAAAACTAAAAAGAAGTAATGTGGTTATATGCATACATAAATTACATTCATTAGCAAACATTCGCCAAATAAATGAGAATAAAATTCAAGGCAATATTAATAATAAAAATTAACTTAAATTGAACTAGAGGACAACAAATATTGATATTGTTGATTTTAAATTTTATTATTTCTGTGCTATATATTAATATACTTAAAATATAAATTAAGTGCCACATAATGCATTTCTCAATGGGGACTTTACATTCGACCAACATGATTTACATATGTGTAAACGTATGTATGCACAACGATGAGTTTTCCGATATAAATTAGTTTATATTTAATATAAATTTAGCTACAAAAGATGCTCTAACCAATGCAATTGCCAACATTTATTAAAACATAAATTTAAGTTCCGAGCCAATCGCATAAAATGCAACGATCCTTAATTATACACACACATACATATATCATTTCACAACTTTCAGTTCACATCAATTGGAAACATTGTTGAAAGGCATTTGGGAATATTTGTTTCCATGTTATATATAAATAAACCAGAAATATATGTATGTACATTCAGTTTATGAAAAAACTTTAGCCCGTAAGATTAAACAATCTAACATTTACTACTTGGAGTTTATAATATTTTTACTGTTAAGTTAAAAGGATTTTGCTTCGCCGATATGGAATTGTGTTCAAGAAGTTAAAACTGGTGATTAAAAAGAAATAATTCAGAAAAAAGAAATTCCTCAAAATTATTTGCATGAACAAGTCACAAATTTAGGTCGATTCTAGACCAAATATCCTCTTAGAGCGAGCTGAAGAGAACTCCTTTTAAGCTCGATATCGTGAAAACTGAAACTCACATGTCATCCATTTTAAAGAAGCCGATGAAATCTCTATTTCTATTCTTGGCATTGCGTATTGCCATGGTTCGAATCCTGGTTCGATCAACATCCAAAAGATATAGAAAATTAATTTAAATAAAAAATTAAGCTAACCTTTCTAATTGCGGTCGACCCTTGGCAGGGAATGTCAACCCCTCCGCGTGAATTTCTGAAATGAAATAATGGAAATAATGAATATATATATTCTATATTCTCATAAAAAACCATTAGCCATTCGGAGGTGGCTTAGTATAAACTGTAGGTCCCTCCATTTGTTAAAAAAACAACAAGACACAAATCACAAATTGGAGGGGAAGTTCGGCCGAAAATCGGTTCAGCGATAACAAAGCGACAATTATATAAATGTATATATATATATGTATATATTTTTGCCAACGATTAATTCTAAGGTGTAGTACAATTATCACCAATATTACTTATATTGTAGTTCTGCTGCTAGATAGGCGGTTTCAGTTACAAGTATACATAAATATATTGAATTCCACTGGAAATTTGAGCAACTTTGTTCCAGATGTGCAGAATCTAGGGCACTAAAAGAGAAGGACTTCCGGGGGTGCCACTCGGACATAGTCAGCATAACGGTTCACTATAGCCTTTTTCAGCATCTGCTCCCCAGAGATGCATCTGATAGATGTGTCCTGATTTTACATCTCGCGTAAAGAGGTTAAAAGTATGACTTTTGTTGGCGATTACTACATACGTTTTAAGTTTGGGATTTGCTTTAGGCTTCGAGTTCCATAATTCATTGCGCTGGATGAGCGTCTAGTCACAATCTGTATTAAGGCGCAGTTCTTCCAGATATCTCTGCTTTTCGCTTACGATCAAGGAACAGAATGCCTTTCCAAGAGCGCCTTGAACTTATTTATGAGTGTACTCGGTTTAGCGAAATTATGTGCTTTAGATATGGCCGAAGAAGGCGGTCATACAGTTTGCACCAATTATCGTGGGTTCTTCTTCTTATTTATTAGCATAGGCACCGCTTACGCGATTATAGCCGAATCAATTATAGTGCGCCATTCCTCTCTTTTTTTGCTGTCTGGCGCCAGTTGGAAATACCAAGTGAGGCCAGGTCACTCTTCACCTGATCTTTCCAACGGAGTGGAGGTCTTCTTCTTCCTCTGCTTCCACCAGCGGGTACTGCATCGAATACTTTCGAAGCTGGAGTGCTTTCTTCGATTCGGGCGACATGACCTAGCCAAAATCCTATTGTACTTTACGTACCGTTTGCGTAGCATGTGGTGATCTTCACCATTCTAACTAAATGCCCCTTGAATAAAACGGTTGAAATACAAAAAAAGTGTAGCAACTGCGGTGGCAATCACACCGCTAATTGTAGAGGTTGTCCGGTTTACAAAGATTTAAAATCTCAACTTGCTCAGGGTATACAAGTCAAACGGAACCAACTCCCATATACTACTTCCATTTCGAGCCTTCCAACATGCGCAGCTCAAATATTGGTCAAATGACCTATGCCAACGTACCTATTAAAAGCCAATGAACAGGCCCCACCAGTCACTCCATCCAGTACTGGAATTGAGACCATGATTCTTAATCTAACCCAGTGCATGACACAATTTATGTCAATCATGCAAAGTTTGGTTCAAGATCTAATAAAGGCGCAAAACCAAATGCTCCAAACCCTGTTGACCAAAAAATGAGTGAACTCAGGATTTGCTTATGGAATGCTAATGGTGTAAACCAGCATAAATTAGCACTCAAATTAATTTTACAGACCCACGAAATTGATTTTATGCTCATATCTGAAACACATCTAACCCAGAAGTATAATTTGTATATTTAAGCTGTAAAACACTAATCACCCAGATGGCAAAGCATATGGTGGTACAGCTATACTCATAAGGAGCCGCTTAAAGCACAGCTTTCTTCACTCTTTCTCAACAAACTGGTTGCAGTCAACCTCGATCACCTTTAAAAATAGGGTTGACCTTATCTTGGCTGCGATTCACTGTCCGCCACGTTTCGTAATAACAGAAAAACAATTTAGTGACTTTTTCATGACTCTAGGAGATAGGTTCCTAGCTGGAGGTGATTACAATGCGATGCATACTCATTGGGGACCGAGGCTAATTAACCCGAAAGGTCGTCAGTTATATAACACGATCATGAGTACAAAAAATAGTTACGATTTAATCTTCCCAAGACAATCAACTTACTGGACTACGGACTCAAGGAAATTACCTGGCCTGATTACCTTTGCAGTCACCAAAAACCTAGATAGGAGTTTAGTATTGGCTGAAACCTGTGCTGACTTATCTTCTGATCATTCCTCAATAATTATTAAGTTGAACGAACAAGCAATTGAAAGTGAGCATGCTTTTCGACTTACTACATCAAGAACTAACTGGCTTAAATATAAAAAATACATTAGCAGTCATATACAGACCAATCCGCAAATAGAGAGAGGAACTGACGTTGAAAATGAGTTACTTGTATTTAACAGTATACTAGCAACAGCAGCAACTATAGCCACACCAGAGCAGAATACAAAAGCAAAGGCATTGATAACTAATAGTGGAATAGAATTACTGGTCCGAAATAAGCGACAAGCCTACCGATCTCTCGATGGAAAGATTCATCTTAAGGTGGCAGAAAACAAACTCAAAAAGGCATTAAGATACGAAGAAGAAAGAAATATCAAACATCTTATAACGTCTTTGTCTCCCAACGTTTCTACTAAAAAATCTCTATGGAAAGCTAGCAAAAACCTTAAGCCACCAGTAAGCACTGAAGGACCGTTGAGACTGCGTAATGGTTCATGGGCAAGAACGGATGAAGAGAAGGCGTCTTGTTTCGCAGAGCACCTCAGCACAGTATTTCAACCAAATACTGCTACATATGGTGCACCTTTGTCACCGAACCATACTGCTCCTAAATACACTGTTACTTGCGGAGCATTTGTGTCTGAACTAAAAAACACTATTGCCGCCTTAAATCCAAAAAAAATCTCCAGGAGACGATCATATCTCGCCTAAAATGCTAAAAGAATTGCCAAGCATTGCTCTCGTTTTTCTTGCAAAGCTTTTCAGTGCCATTTTGATGCTGGGATATTATCCACAAATCTGGAAAAAGTCGCAGATAATTATGGTAGCTAAACCAGGTAAAGACGCAACCCTGCCGTCATCATATAGACCGTATCCTATTGTTAAGCTCAACAATATATCAATACCGCAAGCTGACGAAATTATATACCTCGGAATCCACTCGGACAGGCACTTAACCTGGGGACGACACATTGCAGCTTAATGTCAAATCTGCCAGTTTACATTGGCTTTTAAACAAGAAGTCTGAACTTAGCCTTAGCAACAAAGTCCTCTTATATAAAGCAACAATAAAACCGTTATGGATGTATGGATTCCAGTTATGGGGCACAGCTTGCACGACGAAAATAGATATAATTCAAAGATTCCAATCGAAAACGTTAAGAGTAATAACGGGCGCACCATGGTACATGCGTAATGAAAATATTCATAGAGATCTAAATATACCTACCATCAAGGAAGGAATTGAAATCGCAGCAAAAAAATACTTAACAAAACTGCGTAACCATCCGAACTCTTTGGCTAACACCTTGACCCATGCAACAAGTCAAACCCGCCTGCGGAGATGAGACAAAGCAGCCTTCTAAAGAGCAACGTCAAGCCAGCAGCCCATTCGTACTAATGGGCTTTATGTTTTAATTTAGTTTAAGATTTTATTACTTATTGTTAGGCTTCCGAAGTCGAAGTAGATTCAATAAACCAGCATAGCCGCTGTCTCTTCAATCGCTGAACTATGTCAATATCATCGCATAGCTCGTACAGCTCATCGTTCCATCGTCTGCGGTATTCGCCATTGTCAATGCGCAAAGGACCATAAATCGTTCGCAAAACTTTTCTCTCGAAAACTCCTAGGGCCGACTCATCAGATGTTGACAGCGTCCACGCTTCAGACCGTAAACCACGGGCATACTAGCATCTTAAGGTGACTTCGTGTATTGCATTGCATATTATTCACTGACTTCATGACAGATTTCATGGTGGTTTTCCCGGATAGAAATCTTTGGGACAGGATAATACCAGCAAGTGCCGACTCAATTCATATTTATACGGACGGGTCAAAACTTGATAATAGGGTCGGTGTCAGAGTATATTCAAAGGATCTTGGTATATGTAAATCCTTTTGATTACCGGATCACTGTAGTCTTTTTCAAACGGAATTGGTGACTATACATGAGACTTTCAATTGTCTCAGCTCAATGGCGCTCTCAGATAATAGTGTCGATATTTTTTCGGATAAACAGACTGTATTACAAGCCCTGGAATAAGTAACAGTAAAATCTAAAACCGTAGATGACTGTTAGAGATCATTTAACGCGATGGCTAAGCAGTTCTCTCTAAACCTGATATGGATCCCTGGACACTTTCGCCACCATGTATGAGTATGGGAATGCCGCTCCACACTTGTAAGCTGAATACACGTATAAGAGAGCTATTAGGGTGCTAGTTTAAGATAGAGAAGTCTCAATGCATATAATACGGCCAAAACATTATGACCAGAATGGAACAGAAGAAGGTCACGTGACCTTATCGAGTTAAAAAGAAAGGAGGTATCTACAATTTTATTATGTGGGGGTCATTAGCCCAGGTGAGCTGATGCCCTGCAACCACTACAATCAACCAGCTTCAAACCGGGTAGATCCACTATAGACTAGATATTCACCACGCATAAAATCTTGGAGAAGACCGTTAATAAAATAATCGTGTAGATTTCAAAGTTGTCTTTAAGAGTATAAAAGGATGCTGCACCTACGATGTAATATCTGAACTTGGTATAATCGCGAAACTGATACGGCAGTGCAAACAGACACTGAACATTACCAGAAACCCAGACAGAAACGTGGTTTCAGAAACAGGTGACTTTTTCAACGCAATGCTGGAGAAGATAATACGAGTCGGAGAACAAAATAGAGAAGGTACAATATTCTATAACAGCGAGCAACTGCTGATTTGTGATAATGGTTAATTGATATCATCAACTACCGTACATCCGAACGAACAAAGGGGCAAAACGAAATTGCTCATATAGTCAAATAAACAGCGTCTTGGCTCCCACGTCACTTTTCTCAAGCTTTTAACTTTGAAGTTCGTATAATTCTCGTAAAATTTCATCTATCCAGGAACTCGCATCAACATAATTAACAATGGAATCTCACGCAGGTACGGCGCAGTAGAGTCAATTAAAAAGTTAATTCCTGTCTTGACGTATAAACACAAAGCTCCGTAAGTCGCTCACCATTGCCAACCTGGACGATGGTATCATCCGATGAGTTCGCACCAGGAGTTTGAGTTTTGGAGATAAAGGTTTTGCGGAAGATTTATGGTCCTATGTGTATGCGTGACGCCGAGTATTGTCAATTCCGATGGAACGGCGAGCTTAACGTGTGATACAATGAAAAGCGGCTTCGCTGGCTATATAGATGAAAATATTTCTTTGCTTTGATAGTTTTCGATTTTGTGTTCAATGGTGAAGTTATGGTAGATGAGAAGGAACAGCACCAGCGTTGGAAAAATCACTTCGAGAAGGATATGCGTTCACTAGATTTCTCAATATTGCTAAAAAAAAGAGGGATTGCCATGCGAACCCTATCTCATTGGAAATGTTGTAATAAAATTTTATGAACTTACCAACAAACAAACTTTCCTCGAAATAATGAAAGTAAAACACCAATTTTTTCTCCGGTTGGTCAGAGAGAGATGTACAAATTTACATTTATTTATTTAAGTTCATCAATTATTTTAATCTAATGTAACTGTGTACCTTCTTAATCCATCAACTAATCACATCGTTTAAAATGTACAGTTAATTGGAGAGTCAATCAATAAGTTTCTTTTCCGTTTATTTTGTAAGAGGCAATTTGGTGTTAATTATGCCCGTTTCGTAATACATTGAGAATTTTCGAAACAAGATTTCCAAAATAAACAATGTTTGTATATAAATATATTTAATTTGTTTTTTTTTTTGGTATTTTTTAATTTTTTGTTTTTTTTTGTTTTGTTTAACATAATTACTTTTGTACGAATTTTACAAAGTACAATAATTATTAAATACCAATTCGTTATCAATCGTTTATGTACATGTTGTATGTATGTAGGTATTACAAATGGTTTTCAATTTTCGTTTTAATTTTTATTTATTTTCCATATTTTCCATATTGAATGATTTGGGGGTGAATTCAAATCATTCGCTATGTGTGCGTATGCACGTTTTGATAATAGTTTTAATTATAATTTTAATTTAAAATTTTTCATTAATTTTGTTCAAATCAATTTATTTGTGTATATGTATATTTGTCATAGTCGAGTCGTAAGGCCAGTACGGATTGCCGGTTGTTCGTATTCGAGTGCAAATAAAATACAAAAATAAATACATACATAATAGTAAGATGTTATTTATGCAAGTATATATATATATGTATATATTATGTATAATATCTGCGTATGTGTATGTAAATAGATGATCATAAATGATAAACAGTGTAATTATCACATTGTTGCAATTGTGCATGACAAACCTTTGGCCAATTGGCGCGCCCCAAAGACCGATACTGGTATCCTCGATGTTAAAAAAAGTATATAGCCTTCGCAGCGTACGCCCAATGGCCGCGGCAGGCCATGCTAATGGCACAAGGTGGCTTTTCCACTGAGGTAATACAATGATTTTATGAATTGTTCGTTCATACTTTTGTCCGTATATCGTTTTTTTGTTGTTTTTTTTGGTATATTTCTGTGTTATATGCCAATAAGTGTACACATAAATGTAAGTACATATGTAAGTATATATATGTTTTAAGTTTTTTTTTACACTGCCCTATATATGCATATATATTCATCTGTAAATATATGTATATAACTAACTTTCTACAAGACCACACAACCGGTTGAAGAGTTGCGTGCCTGTTCTGCTCCTTTTCTTATGTTTTCTTCTTATAAAATAAAATTTTGTTTTTATTTTGCAATTACGCTTAAGACTATAATTAACAACCCACATACATTTGTATGCGGTTGTTGGTGTAGGTTGTTGCTCTTTGATTATCCTTAATTTGTATGCTCTTTTTCTTAACAATAAATGGAGATAACTAATATTTATAATATATATTTTAATTATATATTAATAATTATTTTATTAATTTTTTTTTTGGATTTTTTTTTATGCAGTAAACAACTATTAAATGAAATAAAAATTGAAAAATAAACCATATTTGCAATTTATGCATTTAATTTATTAAACATATTATTCAACAAACTAACTGCAACTTCTTCAGCACATAAATTATTCTGTTTACAAAGAAGTTGCTTGTGTATTATATTAAAATTGTATCGTTTTGTCAAAATCGTTTTAACCGTTATCCATTAGCCGTAGTTCGCAACAAAAGTCGATTTTTTTGAATTTATTTTTTGAATTCTTTCATTTTTTAATTTTTGGTTTTCAGCTTAAAGTTTTGATATTTTTTCTGCCCAGTTCTTATTGGCATTTTCAATTTATTTAATTTGAAAACTCATTTCTGCGTTGGATCTTCATGGAACGCATTTGTACGTTCTTCAACCACCTTTTTTCTTGTTTGGTAGGTTTCCAAGTATTTATGTATACAAAACTAATTTACATCGATTGGACGTCGTTTGATTTGATTTGCTTAAAATTAAAATAGTGAATTCGCATTTTGCCTTCATACATACATACATACATATACGTTTGAGCAATTCAACAAATTCACTAAATTCGTGAAAAAAATGAAATAGAAAAAAAAATTTAATAACGAAAAAGAACTTAAATGCCTTGGCATTTGGTTGGTTCACTCCCATTGCGCAATGATGTTCAAAGGCACCGTGGCACGCGTAGTTGTTGTAGGTGTTGTAGTACCGTGTATCATGTTGCAGTTTTTAACGCACCCCGACTTCGTTGAGCACAGCCGCACAGCAGGCAAACTCGTCGAGTTGTTCATCGTTCACACCAAAGCATTTCGTTTATTTCTAAGCGGTTCTCCGCTGCCTACATCCTCCTTCTTTTTTATTAAACATGTACAGATTTGAGAACAAAATTCGTTAGTTTATAATTTGACGTTGTTTTTTTTGTTTTACTTTTTCAATGCTTTCTATTAACGTATTTAATAAACATAAATTTTTAAACAATAGTATATCACCCATTGTGGGTCTCATTTTTTTTTTTTGGTTAGTTCGTGATTAGTTGATGTTTCATTTCGTTAAAATGTACTATTAGTAACATTTTTCGTTAATTTTCTAAGTTTTTGAAAAAAATTTGTTTTTTTTTAATTTTTTCTGAAATATATATATATATATATATGTTTTTTAAACATTTTAAAAAATTTTTGTTATCACTTGTATTCGGGGTCTAGTTATTCAGTTTGCTGGTGTAATATTTAGGCCAACATGTGTTGTGTGCCTGGTGGAACTTTGTAGCTGGGATAATAGCTGTTCAGTGCATTCTTCGCGAAGAACGTGGTGTAATCCTGCGAATTGGAAATAATATTATTTAAAAAGCGAAGTTTTTATTATAATTAAAGGAATTATAGAATATTTGTTAAATTTTGGTTGCAAAATTTATCCATCGTCGGAATCGAGTTATTAGGGGAAAGGGTTTTTTACACATATATTAAAAATTTATTGTAGCTACGCGAGCAATGCAGCTTTCTGATTACATATATTTAGAGGACTAGCTGTACCCTGCAACGCTTCGCTGCCGCACACACTCATTGAATGTATGAAAAATTAATCATGGGATATTTTTTTATTATAACTTTATTCACACAATACTTGTGAGAATAGAACATTTTTGGTTTCGCCACTGTCATTGGTACATTTCCTGGAAAGAGGAATAGTCCGATTGTTTGAATAAGCGAGTCCTTGGACCTCTTCCCGTAGAGAACAAGAGTCTTCCTGTTAATCTAAGCAAAAAGTTACCTTTATATTATTAAATTTCAAGTAAATGGAACCATAAATAAGCTCTTTTTAAATAAGTCAGTCCGTGGTCCACTTTTCCGGAGAGAAGTTTAGTCTTCCTGTTAACTTAAGCAAAAAAACACCTGTGAACCGAATTTCAAGTAATTCGATCCACAAGTTTTTTTTTAATAGGTCAGTCCCTGGTCTACTTTCCGGCGAGAAGAAGAGTCTTCCTGTTAATCTAATCAAAAAGTCACCAAATTTCAAGTAAATCCAGCCTTAAATAAATTTTTTTTCGAATAGGTCAGTCCCTGTTCCAATTCCCGAATGTCTTTAACTTTTGGAGATTTTTGGAAATTACTGGATTTTTTCAAGCGCACATTTGATTATTATACTAATATATAAGAAGAAGAATATTGTATAGGAAATAGAAAAGGCCTCTTTTTAGGGTTTTCCTGACAATTATTCAAATTTTTATTACCTTTTGAACCTTCCTTAGACCTCCACGAACATTTCAAGTCCAAGATAAGATAAAATCGACTCAGCCGTTCTCGAGTATGAATTGAGTTGTATTTCAACAATGATGGAATTCTACATGCTTTCTAGCCGACCAACGATAAAAATACCAATATGTTTTTCTAATAGTCCTCTAAAAGGTCGAAAATTTATGTAAAACTTGATTTGCAACAGTTTGCCGTTTACTGAAAGTCTAAATGGATGACTGGGATGACTTGAAATACGAAAATCAGTTTGAAATTCTTTTTTTTTTATATTTAATTTTTATAGAGTTTATTCGATTAAATCAAATAAAATCTAAGAAAGAGCTTTTTCCTTCTAAACGCCACTAATATTTCGTTTTGTGCATCGTCGTCGCTTCCGGAAGCTTAAGAATGAATTATCGTCACAGTTGCAACAAACTTACTACGCAATATTTTGTGGCTCATTGGGTCGACTCTGCTTTCTAGTAAATTACAGAAATACAAAATCAATGTGCATTGTACTAAAAAAAAATATATTCTAATTCTATGCCTTCAACATTCCTAACTTCTAATTCATCAACCTGGGTTCGGTGGTATGCGGCGAATGCGGACGATGATTCCACTCCACTGCCACCGCATTCTCATTTAAGGAGTACCTTAACCATTTAATTGAATCGTTCCTATCATTCAATTTATTTTAACAAAAATATATTTGGACAATTTGGACACCTTTTGTGTTAGTAATATTAAATAATAAATATTATTTTCATTTTAAATCAATTTTGTTTTGTTGACAAAAATTCAATCATCTGATTACAAATCAGCCGTTTTTCAAACTTGCTAGTTTTTACTGGCTGAAAATTTTTCAGCACGAACTTGTAATTTTTTCTCTGAACCAAACGTTAAAATTGCGCTCGTTACTAATTTTACTGGGCTTTTGCCTTAATGAACACGAATTAGTAAAGTTCAGTAAAAACTGTTGCTGCCCATCTATGGTAGTCGCCTAACAGAACTAATTACTTCATTTTAAATAGCTTTTATTAAAATAACATATTTCGAAATTTTACTTTAAGACCAGTCAGGCGTTACATTAAAAATTTTAATTTCTTAAGTGATCAAAAATCTTCTTCGACAATATTTAAATTATATTTGACACCAATTTCGAGAGAAATATAAATTTCTACTGCAGCACGAAATCAAATTGCAAATAACTGAGTGGGTGATATTAAATTGCAGAAAACAATTTCATGATGGTCACACGTCACAATTCAAATTTTTTGACATCAAAATGTGTGAAGGAAATAAAAATTGCGTGAAAATTGCTACGTCTGGCAGCACCCTTAAGTTGAAAACAGAATGAACGCCACGGACTACGAGCTGTTAAAATGTAAATGAATCGGTTCTTCTAGAAACGAACGAACGTGTTTATAATTTGACGGATAGACGCAGCGTTGCCAATATTGCATGAAATGTATGTGTTAAAGATTCAATAAATTTTACTTTATTTCAAGACATACTCGTTGTATGTAGGTATGATCAAAACCATAAGATCTTGTAGAATTAAAAAGAAATACATCTTCCATGGTATTGGAACATGAAAATATCTTATTGATGTATAAAATAAATAAGATATTGCTATGCTTTCAATATATAATAATAACGTAGCTGACTGACTACATGGCCACCGTTATTGCCAAAAATACAGGGTTTTCCAATAAGAGGTGTTAATAATGGAAAACAACATCAGCCAAATGGCCGCCACGGCTACGCTTACAGGACCGTAACCTTTTTATGAAATTTCCCACCACCAAATCGCAAAGTGGCTGCTGTATGCTCTTAATAGCTTCACGAATTCCATCTTTGAGGTCTTGAATCGACGTTGACCAGTTGCCGTAGACTTTATTTTTCACGTGACCCCAAAGGAAGAAGTCGCAAGGTGTTAAATTACAGGATCTCGGTGGCCAATTGAAATCACCTCTTTGATAGATAGCACGTTCCGGAAAACTAATATAAATAAAAAATAAGTTTAGGCTTAGTATAAACTGTAGGTTCCTCCATTTGTTGGAAAAACATGAAGACGCAAAACCACAAATTGGAGGTGGAGCTTGGTCGAAAAATCGCTTCAGCGGTTACAAAAGTGCCAATTATATATAGGTATATATATATATATAGGTATATGTATATAAGGTCCAATGACCCCGCCGGACCATAATCGGCAGCAAACAGTTACACGTTGAGTATGGAGAGACTTTTCAATAATAAATCATGCGTTTTTCGAGTCCCAGATGCGGCAATTTTGCTTACTCACGTAGCCATTCGATGAAATTCCGACCATATTCATGCATTTCAAAGTCCCAATCAGCAAAGACACGACGTTGTTGATGATCGGCCGGCTTGAGTTTTTATGTTAACATAACTTTATAAGGCTTAAGATCCAAGTCTTTATGCAAAAATCGGTGTAATGACGTTTCTGGAATGCCCCACATGTTTTATTCTTTACATCACTAGCACGTCTCAACAATTTTTTCTACCAATTTCTCTATTGCGATTCGGCAAACCGCTTCACGACGACCGAAAGATATTTTTGTTTTACGAACCATCCATGACAGGCGTTCACCATTTTTTTGGTTCCCATTTTATTACTGGCACTGAAGTTTCAAAAGTAGCATGACATCTACCGGAATAGCGGCTATCCAAAATAACACCTCTTATTGGAAAACACTTTATTTTAACAGCTCGAAGTCCGTAGACAGAGCTACTGCACTGTACGTACAACTCGACGTTGAACATTGTGGTTGCAATAGATAAGAAAGCAATCAAAAGACTAAAACGTTTCAACCAAAACACTTTTGGATCAAGCAAATAGGATTGTTAACGGGACATGCCTGTTGGCATCGTATGCCTTCAATTCAATAGCAGCAAATGGAGGAAATTTGCAGTGGTGCACGTGATTTGTGAGTACTCGATGTTCGGTATACAGATACCAACATCACTTAGAGAAGGCTTTTAATCAGCAATGGATAAAGGGTCAGTACGACTATCTCAATTTGTGAAGAAAACAGCATGAAGTGTATTTGGCGACACTATGAACCTTGGACAATGTATCGTCTATGTGAGACTCGTAGATCCAACCGGTTAAACCTAACCTTAACTTTTTTTAATTTTTTTTTTTATACTTACGCGATTGACTTTCCGTGGACGGCATACCGGTCCCTGGGCCAGTTGGCGGCGTTCTTCATTTTCGCGAACTGCGGCTTCCTTGTACTCCGGTGGTGGCCACTTCAAATCTCCGCGCATGTTGCTACCTCCTAATCCAAACAAAAAAGGTCAAGAAGTGTTCTACAAAAAATGCTTGTAAGTGGAAGAAGACAATTACCTTGAAAACTAACGGCTGCTGGCTGAGCGTTGTAAACAGGTGCAGGCTTCTGTGTGACAGGTGCCTCCTTGCGCAATGTTATGATACCAGGACTGCCGCCGCGATACTCTTGGGGCAATGGTTGTGGTACTTGTTGTTGTTGCACTGGTAGTGCCCGTTGATCGGGTTGATCCTGACCAATGTGTTGTGGGGGCTGTGAATAAGAATTATATTGGTTTGATTGTGGTACAGAAGAATATTGCTGTGGTTGGAATTGTGGTTGTTGTTGATGATATGGTTGCGATTGATAATTGGATGGAGGTGGGGCCTGATATTGTTGTTGTTGTTGCGAAGGAGGTGCCTGTTGATAAGGCGCTTGCGTCGGCTGATACAATGGCGCTGGTTGATTATGCGCCCAAGATGGTTGCTGCTGCTGCTGCGGCTGATAGTATGGCTGTTGGCCGTAAGGAGGTTGGGAACCCTGGTGCGGCTGATATTGTTGGGGTTGCTGCTGCTGCGGTTGCGCTTGATATTGATCGTATGATGTTGCGCGATACTATTTGTTGTTATTTATCGAATTTTTCATTTCGTTGTCGAGAACGTTTTGTGTGAAATTCAAATTAATTCCAACATGTTTTCGTTTATTTGTTTTTTTTTGTTTTTTTTTTTTAATAAATTTGTCGTTTATAAATGTTGCGGGTATGGTTTTATTGTTGCATGCGTTGGATGGATTGGTGTGTTGTTGGTGCATACACATATACGCGTATACATATGTGCGTATAACATAGATAAACACACAAAGATTTACAAAATATTCAGGATCATTGAAAAATTAGACAGAGTGCGAGAGAGAGAGAATGATTATTCGTTCATAAACGTTGTTGGGGGATAGAAAGAGAGGAGAAAAGAGACAATTAGAAAAAAAAATGTGTGTGTAATTCAAACTTACTACTAAGTTCAGTAAGGGTTAACGTACACAGACACAATGGTTTAGTATTTGGCAGGCAAAAAAGTAGAGTTATGAGTGCATAGAGCGTATGTGTGAGAGCGCGTTATTTATTATCTACGTAAGTTTCGAAAGCTGAAATTTATGAGAGATAAAAAAGAAAAGCACTTTTAATAATTATTGTTACTTTTATTATTAGCAATAATGAAATATGTTTTTATATACAGAAGTGTGTGAAGTTGCATTAGGGATGGTCCAAAAATTTTTATTCATTGTACAATATAATAATATTTACATATTCATATATATATGTATATGTACATATATGATTTTGAAAATAAAAATTTATGTGCTCAAGTATTGTATAAAAAAGTTTACAGTGAAATAATTAGAAGGTAAATGATATTTTTTATATTAATAAAATTTAGAAAAAATTTGGAACTACATAGTTCTTAAATCTACCATATTTTTTTCATTTTTAGGTGCTAGCGATTGGGAAAAAACTAAAATTATTAAATAAAAAAAAAATATATATATTTTTAAATAAAGATATTGTATCTCTTTTTATAGCTACAGCTAGCAGGGAAAGATACTAGTTGTTAACTAGAATCCAACTAGTTTACATTCTTCCACAAACTATTTCATGTTCTATCAATTTTTCATGTAAACAACTGGTATTTTTAACACTAGGATGTCCCACGAGCTATCAATTGTCAGTCTAGGCACGAGCTTTATACTAAATACTAGTTTATATATATACCAGTTAAAATACTGGTTCATTCATACTAGTTGAGAACTAATTCACCTCATTTGCATTATACTAGTCAAAAAGTAGTTCGATTGATTCCGACATTACAAACTGTTGAACCGATTTTAATTAATTTTATTGTGTGTGTTTCAGGGAGATTCGAGAATGGTTTTGAAAAACTAGGAACCAACTTTTATGAAAAACGTACCTATGGTACACTTTACTTAAAATTTGATATATTTTTTCTATCCAGGAAGTGTCATAGTAGCGGCAAATCTAGCAATGTGTGGTCGGAGTTCCTATTTACTATTAGTCCCGCTTTTTTTTCAAAACGACAAATTGGTATGAATTTTTTCGCAAAATACTAGTTCATATATTAAAACTTGTCCAGATTTTACCGATAAATGCTAGTATAACTCTAGTCAATGACAATATATATTTGTCCTTTAAATACTAGTATAATTCTGGTTAGCATGATTTCGCCTTCAAAATACTAGTACTTAACTAGAATTTTTTTTAATTGCGAACAAATTGTTTAATAGACTTCAAATAAATATATATATTTATATAATTTTTTTTACTATATTTAGGAAAAAATCATAAACATTTATTTTTGAAATGAATTTTTTTTAATAATAAAATCTTTTTGGACCATCCAAATGTATTGCTACATGTGAGCTTTCGTTCATATTTACATATGTAAAAATAGGCAAAAAGTTATGAAATGTAGTTTTCAAGGTTATTTTTATGTACATTTTTTATTTACAGATTTATAAGTTTATATGTAATTATGTTTTATTAAATGTAAGTGAGTAGGCTTTATATAATGAAAAGATAAAGCTTAACGATAACAATCTATATCTACCAAATAAATAAAAAATAATAGAAAATATTTTCCGTAGAAGTTCACTTAACTAGCGATGTGCTATTAAAAATAATCGAAGAATATTAAGAAAATTGTTTAACTAATAAAAAGCTAAATTATTCTAATACTTTTTTTAATATAAAAAAAACTGACTGATTATAAAAAAATTAAAATTATTATAAAAAATAAACAAATTGATTAATTGACAAAACGGCACTGCGCATTACTTTAAATAAATACTGATAAATAAAAAAAATAAAGCTAATAGAATGCTATCACCTAAAAGCTGCATAAAAAATATCTAGAAATTGTAGGAATTATATTTTGCTACTCTTATTATTATTTTCTAAATAAATTTAAATTATTTTCTTCTTTCGCTTACTCTCATAAATATATATATAAAAATATAGACATCAAATAAAAATAAAAAAATTTAAGAAAAAAATGCGACGATTTGATGCTTGAAAATCACATGACTTGTGTGTCTAATGCAGTCAAGCCAACAGCGCAAGAGGAAGAGAAGCTGCCGGACAAATACGATTTCTACCGTTAATTACATTTTTTCGCGCATTTATTTAATATTCATAGGCAGGCACACATGTACACTGGCTGTAGTACCTGTTGGGTCAAATGTTGCTGTTGTTGCTGCTGATGTTGACCGTAGCTAGGATAAAAGGGTTCAGCATGTCCGCCACCTACCGGGCTTCTTACAAATTCATTATAAGCCTTGGGCACTGGTGGCTGTATGGGTTTCCAACCAGATGGGGAACTAGACTCATATTGTTGTTGTTGTTGTTGTTGTTGCTGATGTTCAAAGGGATAATTGGATGATGTAGGAGTTTGTTGAGCCGATTGTTGTTGTTGTCCATAATGCACACCTACATGTGGCGGCGGACCAGCAGGCTCATGCGAGGGTTGACGATTGAATTGTGCTTGGGTGTATTGTTTGGGTTGTTGTGGTGGTTCATAGTGTTGTTGTGTCTGTTGTAACGGGGATTGTTGATACACTTGTTGTTGGGGATATGGTCGTTGTTGCTGTTGTCGTTGTTCTTGATCATGATAGGCTGGATTATGACTACCAGCACGACTGACGTTATTATAAATGGGACCCTAAAAATATGCAATGCGATTGCAAGTGTGTAAATCAGAAAGTGCTCGTATTTGTTGGCCATTTTTTTTAATTTCTGCCAGTTTTCTTTTTTTTTGTTTTTTAAATATTTCTAACTAAAACAACCTCTTACTAATGCGAAATAGTTTGTTATATACTGATTACCTAAATATTGCTAAGAGTAAAACGATAAAAATAATTATAATAAAATTCTCCGTAATATGCACGAATTTTTCTTCATACATACTTATGCCATTCTCATTATTTTGCTGCCAACTTAACATACTTTTCTTTTTTTTTTTAAGTCGACTTGAGCTATTTTCGTTTTTATATTTTCGTACTATTTTATTATGAAAAAATGTCAAGTTATACATATAATTGCTGTTCAACTTGCGGTAATTGCATCAAATTACGAGCAACTTTCAACTAATGCTCAACCAAATGGACACATGCACACATACATATGTACATATATACGCAGGAACGAATGAAACGCTTTAACGCTTTGCACAATTAAATTAAAGTTAACAATAGTTTATGATTTTATAGGTCTGCCACATATACTCGTACATATGTACAAATATATTGTATAATTTTTTTCCAGTGTTGTACACGCATGCTTGCCAATTAAATACTTTCAGCAAAAAAGTGCTGACTTTCAGGACTTTCATGTATAATTAGCTCGGCGTTCTAGTGGCTAAGAGAGAGGATTATGTGCGCTTAACTTTCCGTGCAAACTAAAGTGCATAATTGAATTTTAAAACAATTTTTTTATTTGAAATTCTGACGAAGTTGAGCATACATATATATGCTGATGTTCATAAATATTGAGGTATATAAAATGCATACATATGTATGTACATACATATGTATATAGTAATATAGTAGTGTTTGTGTTTACATGTTATAAATAATATTTATTTAATTTAAGATCCAATTGACATTGAGAAACTGCTTTACTTTAAGCATTTTTATTTTTAATTACATTTATATATATTTTTTTTTTGTTTTTTAATTTCAGTAAATTCAGTATTACGACTTTATTTATTTGTTCTTGTATACTTTCCTTTCCATTAAACTGTTTAATTATTTGTTTTTCTCCCCTCCATAATAACCAATTACAAATTATCAAACTATTTTATCAGTAGCTATTGAAATTATTATTATTATGTAATGTTCATTGTGTAAACTAAAAACCGAAAAAGAAAATCATTTTGATTGGCATAATTCCTGTTGTTGTTGTGGTTGTCAATTTTAACTCAATTTATGTTCGCGTGCAACATGAAATTCTTTGGGGAAAACGCAATTGAGTTTAACATGCATTTGTATGTATGTACGTATGAATGTGTGTTCCTTTGATAATATGAAAACATGAACAACCAAATATTTCTCAACTTTTTATTTTTAATGTCGAATGCAATAATGTTCTTATATATGTACTCTTATGTATTCCGTTTAGTTATACGTGTATGAACGGAATATTTGAATTAAAAAAAAAAAAAAAATAATAATGCAATAGAAAAAAAGACAATATATTTTATTTAAAAAAAAAAAGAGACCTCAGCCTCTCCTCTCTTAAAGTAATAACCCCGTGTTACCAGTTCAGCTCACTATTTTTAAGAATTTTCCTTCTATTGTACATATATGTGAATACACAAAGTAGAGATAAGTGGAAAAGAAACGAAAAAAATACCGTGACTACAAATTTCCAAAGAAGACGCTGTTTCTTTTTTTATCACCAACTTTATAGTGGAAAATCCCCGCAATACTAACTGTTTGAATATAAGAAATTGGCATTTATTACTTGCACAGAAACACAGCGTACTCTAACCTCACTTATAAAGGAAATACGTGTATGTATGTGTTGTATGTGTATGGTTGCGCTGTTTAGAAGAGATGTGTTGGCTGTTGGCTATAAAAGCCTGAAATTTTGCACGTGTGTTTGCGCATTTATGGATATTTGATTTTATGTGACTTTTGTAACATTTTTACGACGTGCAGAGGCATACAAAAGAATAAACGCTTTACATTTTACTTTGCACTTTGTTCGTATTATGCCACATAGAAGACATTGTGTAAACTTGAAGTGCAAAGTTTTCTACTTACTGATGATACTGGATTGTATGCAGTTATATGTAAATAAACAGTTAGTGAAATTACATACATTCCAAAAGAGTGCAAATTATATATTTTTATGTTTTTAAAGAAGAAAAATTAAAAAAAAAATATACAAATATTGTCCCATAGAAAACGAGATCAATTTAGGAAATTCACTTTATTCATAAGATTCTCCTTTTTTTGTCCGATACTATGTGTTGTACGTGCTGTTTAAGATCATGTTGTGGATTTTTAAAACGAACCATATTCTGCGATCGTCTCCCTTTGAAACGCTTCAACATGCTATTATTGTTGTTCTTTAACTGAGAAAATTATTTTACAAGCGTGAAAGCTTACATGGAGCCAGTTTAGAAGAGTAAGGCTGGTAGTTGTCGGTTACCAATTAAGTCAAAGAGGGTGTGCTGGCATTTTCAATATATTATGATCTTGCAGGATATGAATTAGCAAACCCCTCGAGAGTTTTTTTTTTAATTTGGTCAGCTTGTAGAAAATTTTAATCACAAAATTCCAAATTGTAAAAAAATCGACTTCGATTTACTTGAAACTTTTGTAGACGAGTTTTCGTTCTCGTGCAAAGATACAGCCGTTCTTGAAACCCTTAGCTGACAAATAACTTCGTCTATCTAGGAGCAAGCATAAGCCCCAATAAAAGTATCGATGTTGAAACCCAACACGAAATTGCTCTAGCCAGTTGAGTAGGCAATTGAAAATTAAATTTCACTCTCAACCAATAAAGATAAAACACTACATCATTCCCATCCTGCTGAATGGTAGAGAATTACAGCTTTATTTTATGACTTTAGGCGTTAGATACAGTCATTTCCTTAAGCAAATAAAAGTATAGAAAGACAGAATTTTCTTTATAAATTTTTTTGTATTGAACGATTGACTTTATATGGATTTCCAAGAATTTATGCTCTTCACAGCAATACACAGCTTTTTCTACTTAAACAATCTTAACAAGCCATAACGGAAGAAATTGTTTTTTATTTTTTTAATTTTCCTGCTTCCACATTTTCTTCTAATTTTCCAAAATAAAATAATTTACTGTTAAAAAAAATATATATTTAGAAAATTATAATTTTTTAAGCCTCTGACTATCCCTAACTACTTCAAATATTCTTGCCCTATTTTATCAGTAGTTTCTTTAAAAAAAAAAAACAGCAATAAATTCCGCTTGAATTTTCCTACAATATTCTTTTAATTTTAAATTTTTACTCCGATTCCCGTACAATATTCCTTTAATTTTAAATAATTATTCCGATTCCCATGGCATCTTCTGCATCAGTGCCAGCCTTGCTGATATGTACATGCATGTGTGTAACTATGTTTATTTATTATTCAGTCAACGTCAATGCAATGTAAATGTGCCTATGAGTGTTTATTATCGTAAAATTTTTCAACCAACTCCTTCGACAATAACAACAATGCTGCTTATGCAACTCAATTGTTACGAACACTTTTGTCCATTTGGTGTGGCAAGTATCACACGTAGCAAGCATTCAAATTCAACACTTTTTTTATTAATATTTTCATTTAAAAATTGTAAATTTATATGTGTGGATGATTGTGTGTGTAGATGTATGTATTTTCATATGAATATTTTCATATACAATACAACCGCAATTGCTGTCGCCAAATAATAAATATGCACAAAAATAAAAAAGGCTAACCATTTCGTGGTTTCAGAAGGGCATTGCTGTATTTTGACTTAACTGTCAAGTCAAAGGCTTGATGAAAATGAATCGCTTAATAACCGCAGTAAGATGGTTAAAACCTGTCACAAAAATAATTATGTCAGTAGTCTTCTTTAGAACCTGAAAAAAGCATTTCTTCAGCAAATTTTTGGAAAAGGAAGAAAATTATTACGGTAAATGAAATATTCAGACAGTAATGCACTATATTTAAGTTACAAAAACAATTTTTAGTATAAAAAATATTGGAATTTTCTAATGTTGAAAAAATTGTGTATGTCTCTTCTATGTGCATGAAATAAAAATATAAAAGTTTGAAAAAAAAAAACTCGAGAAAACGCACTGCAAAGTTCTGTCCGAGCATTCGAACCTGCACGACGCTCGGCCACTAACTCTGCTGTAACTTATAAAATATGTCGAATTGGCCAGTGAAATTTTGAAAATATATTCTTGAATAATTTTTAGAGAAGATTTAAGGAAAAAATGATTTTTTTTGAGTCTCTGAAGCAGACTATTGCCTTAAAAGTGGCGTTTCGTGGTTTAAGAGAAGACTAAGGTGCACATAACCTTAAGGGAATCTGAAGTGATCGACCAGTACATCATCGTTTTACTCGTTTCTTCCCAAATATCACTACTGCAAGTGAAAGTTTAGCCGAAGACCCGAATGTGTATGTTTCTCAACGTTCTAAAGAGCTGGGACTTTCTTACGGCAGATTATGGCGTATTTTGCACTTGGAATTAAATCTGCATCCATATAAAGTCCAGCTCACACAACAACTGAAGCTAGCTGACTATTCACTACGCTGTAGATACGTTGAGACACATTTCTCAAATGAGTAAAATTGTCGCATTTGGTGCTTTAAGAACCTTCAAATAATTGAAGAGAGACCAGTACCCCCAAAAAACCTACTTGAAAACTTATACTTGAAAACCAACAAGTCAAGTCAAGTTATGCTGAAATACCACCCAATATGTGCGAAAAAATGGTCAGACATTTCCTCAAACCGATGTAGTCTTTCACATATAATGCTGAGCCTTGGAACTTTATAATAAAAAAAGAGTTTTATGAAAAAAAATTATTTTAAATGCATTATATTTACGTCTATTTTCGAAATCGTAAAATAGGTAACCATGTATGTCTGTATATATGAATGGTTGTCTATAATGGAATATATTAAACTACAATATATAAAAATCCCGCATACAGAGACACAAATTTATAACAGTCACCACAAAACAAATACGCAAATGATCATGATCTGCCATTATAATGCATACAGATGTATGTATGTACGTATGCACATACTCGTATGTGTGTAGGTATGAGCACTGATATGGCTGGAATTTATGGTTACGAACGCAAAACACGCGTGACAATGTGAAAATGGCAGGCTGACAAAAGTGCATTTAAGGCGGGAAAAGAACATACACACACACACACACATATACACATACCAATATGCACATTGATAAACGTACATATGTATTATATATAATATAAAGCACACACATTGGTTGAGTGAATAAGTGAATGAATGAATGAGTGAATGCGTGAATTTGTAATTTGGAATTCTTTCGTGCTATAAAAAATTGTTTCACAATAACGGTTATTTTTTTGTCATCTTGTTGCACATTCTACTGAAGATCAACACAAAAAACGTTATGTAACGGAAATGCAGAAAATGTGAAAAATGCAAAAACCACGAAAATAAACAGGGGGAAAAACGTGCTAGTAAATAACTGTTGTAAAAACACGAAAATACGTTCGGCACAAAAAATTCGCAATGAAACCCCCACACACACACACACATGTACACAACTTTTTATACTTGGATTACGTGATGTTGCAAGTTGAGCGGGAAAAAAACTTACTTTTTGCATTAAAATTAAATTTACTCACAATATTTTATGTTTTGCTCAAATATTTTAAATTTTTTTAATTAATGTCTGTAAATATTTAGCAAAACCAACAACAATATTTTAATCAATCAAAAAAAAAATATTCACACACAATTATAATGACATAATAATTGAAGAAGAGAAAATGCAATTATTGCTGTGCCTAAAGTTATTTTCAGTTTGCTACTTAAATAACGGTAATTCCCGAGAGCAGCTGCACGTTTTTTTGCTTCTATGATTGTATTGAAACTATTGGAATCCTATTTGGGATTTCTATTAATTCGGGCGACTGAGCTGGTTTATGTATGTATTGAGTTTTTAATCTGTTTTTAAATATTGATAAATATGTTTGCAATTCAAGCAAATGGAATTTAAATGGAATTTTTTTTTAAGAAAACCGTGTACATTTTTTTCTGATTTGCGCAGACTATGCCATAAATTGTGCACGGGACATTAATATAATTGGGAGAATATAGTAGAGAATGCACTAAAAAAGGGGCTGAGATTTTTAAACAGCGGTTAAAACCTCGTAAATATAAATATTTGGAGACATAAAGGCTATTGGGCGATAAGCAATATGAGGTGGCACCCGAAATATGTCGGGCTCATAATTTCAGCGTATATTGGTAACAATGAAACACTTCGTTTAAAAAAGTTTAAGATCTCTATTTGTTACCGTTTTCGAAAGAAATACAATTTTCTCAGTATCAGGATCCTACCAAAAACAGTTAATTCTTTTATATTTTAATAAATAATTTTTTCAATATTCCAAATCTCTAAGTTTTTTGTTTTTAAGCTCTCGGGCTTCCTACACCGGTTAAGGCTCTAGGCAAATGAAGCGTCTTTGATAAATAAATCAAAATAAGTTAATATAGCTTCTAGAGTAAGCAGCCATAGTCAATGTGTACAAAAGAAAAAAAAATAAATTAATAAAAAATAAATAAATAAAATTATTAGTATGAAAAAGTATTCAAAACAGCTATATTTTTTTTTTGTTGTTTGTCAATGACAATAAAATTAACCTCAGAAAAATAAAAAATAATGAACAAAGTTTATGCTGCCTGTGCCTACATCAAACGCTACAAGAACCTATCTCATCTTAAAAAACTGTCAAAAATACCAACCTTTATTGGTCATAGTGCTCATACAGATATTGCGATACTGAGCAGAGCTGAGGTAAGCATTACAGCTAATGAAGCGCCAGCCATAACCAACATATAATCAAGTATGTAGTATGTATAAAGTTATGTAAGCGCGTATATAATAGAATGCGGAAGCAGTTCATCCAATGTTTTATATTGACAATAAAAAAGTTAAATGCTTTGTGACATTTGACTTTGAATGTCATGTAATTTACTTGCAATGAACCGTTTCGGCCATTAAAGGCGCCACACAAAGCACCAAAAAGAACTGTCAAATGCAAAGGAGAACCGTGAATAAAGTGAGGAAGAATTACGGAAATATGTACATACCATACATACAAATAATGAAGAATAAAAAAGTGAAAAGAAATGAAAGCATGAAGAAACGGTGAACTGAACAAACTGTGTCAAACCTTTTAGTCGTCACGCATACAAACTCAACACACACACGCATATATATTGACAATGGGAAAGGACATCTTTTGAATTGTTACAAAAATGCCAAAAATGAACATAAAGTGGAATTTTCGGGGTGGGAGGTCGTAGGTGAGTGCGGTGTACTCAGTATGGGTTGAGGGTGTACATTGAAAGATGTCAGGTATGAATGGCGCGCTCAAGCCCGCAGGCCTCAGCTCACAGCTCTCAACCAACCACAACACAACACAGCACGCTTCACTGCACTCTTCCATGAAGCGAAAACATAAAATATATTGCATAACCAAAATGGCAATTGCACGATGGCACCAACAACAATGACAAAAACATCATCGCCAGCTATGACTACTGACTACTATGTCGCCGCCGACGCTGCCACTTTGGCCACTTTTTCGCGTTTATTGTTCGTAATCATAATTTTCGATCAGGAAAAATGGTATAATAACAGTTCGTGTAACAATAGCAATAACAACGAGCAAATAATGCAGTCACATAAAAAAGAAACTGAAGTGAAGTAAAAAATGCCGCACAATAATAATGATGCCAGAGAGCAAATAAAATATTGTTTGAAAAGAAAATAAATAAATAAAGAAAATAAAGAAAAATAAAAGAAAAATTTATAGTAACACCAAAAAAAAAAAAGATGGCATGGAAAAAAGCAAGGCGAATTGGCGTTGCGCACGTGTGTGGCAAAACTGTATGCCGAAGAAGACATGACAAGCACATATTGTATATGTGTGTATTATTATTTGCTTGTAAGAAAACGAAACAAATGCCAAACATTTTCTTTCTTGCTAAGAAGCAACGGTTTAAGATATTGGCATTGTCTGCAGCGGCTTCTTCTGCTTCTGCACTAACTTTTTGTCATCAAATATATATTTCAACGATTTACTTTGGCCTTTATTTCAACAGTTTTCATATATACTTCTTTCGGCTGACGGCAGATAAAGCTATACATCCTAATATATACCAAACTTTATGAAAATTTTGAAAAAAATATACATAAGTAAAAAACATACGATTAAAGATTTTTTCGAAAGGTCAACTTTGGAATGTCACTTAGACGAGATTTTAGGTAAAAATAAATTAATTTTTTCCCTTTTAATTGTTCTTCAATAAAAATAGTAAAAAGGAAATGTTAATTAATTTAATCGGCTCAAAAATAATAATAATAATAATAATATCGCCCTTATATAAATTATTTACTTAGTATAGGCGAGTACAAATACTTAGTACGACACGGCGTATGAGTGATATTTAGATGCTATGCGAGACTAAATTTGTTATTTAATTTTACCATTTATTTGTCTGTTGAAATGCTTAATTGTTGTACGAGTTTTGTTATTAATTAAAACAGTATTTTATTTAACTAAAACTGTAAAATATATAAATATTATTTAATTTTATAATCGTGCTATATAATTAAATCTGCTAAATATTTAAAGAAAAAAATTAGAAATTTATTGTAATTTCGAATTTTTCCTAAATGCTCTTAGAGAAACATAGGTATATACATATCTTTTACTAAATTTTCTCGTATGAGTGATTTGAAGTATTTTTTCAATTTTTTTATTTTAATCTTAATTTGGCGCAAATGCATATACAATACATAAATAAGTATTTTTTTATTTAATTATAATATTAGATGTTTTATATATTTTTCATTAAATTAAATCGGCCTAGGAATTAAATAAACAACTAGAAAACATAAATTCATTGTAATTTCTAACTGAAAGCTTTTAGGCTTACATATATCTATCGCGTTTAATTAAGAGAAAAAAATAAGAATAAAAAATAAAATTATTCCCGTTCATTTTTCGATTTTCCCATTTTTAACCTTAATTTTGCTACCAAAACTCATAAATATTGCATATAAAAATATGTAGCTTACATTGCACATAGGAAATTTATAATTTATAAGATGAGCTGAAGGGTATCGCTTTCAGGACCAAATAGAATTTCGAATAGTGAAAGCATTTCATCACAAGAGGTGCCTTAGCTATCAGCGCCTGCCTTATTTGAGTGAAAATAACAAATGTTTATACCCGTACACACGCTGTTGTTGTTGTCGTTGTACTCGCACAAGTATATATATGCAAATACAAATGTATGTTATGTACATGCCAGCGTTGTCGCTGCAATAAACTTTGTGCTGCAGCAATTCTTTTGGTGGTTATTGCCACCTACGGCGCACGTGAAGCGTGAATTTCGCATTGCATTTGGCTCTTGAAATGAAAATATCAAAAATTTAACAATTCGTTAGCGCGCCTGTTACCGCCAACTGCACAAAATACGCTGCGCCACCATATGCCACGCGTGAGCAGTGAGTAGCGTGAAGCATGGATACTGCCAGCTGGGGTGCTGCAAAAGTATCTGCTTAAGCGTGTATAATATGTCTGTACGAGTATATGTGTATGTGTTTGTTTATAGAAAACTTTGTTTGTGCAACATGTTGCATTTGAGGCATCCACGACAGCCGCTTCAGCGGTAACTTTCGCTCTTTTCCAATGAAATTGCAATTTTTCCATGTAGAAATCGCATTTGCTTTTTATTTTCGCTTCAATTACATACATATTGCGATAGTTGCTGTTATTGTTGTTGTTACGGTAGTTGTAGCAATATGCGGATATGTTGGGCTACAACATGACACGCTTAACTGCTTTCGTGCTTACACATATACGAGTACAAGCCTCCAACGCGCATTTGTTGCCGCGTAATTATTTTCCACCTTTGTGTCATGCGGCAAGTGGCGCTGCGAGGACGATTGCAGGGAGCTGCAGCAGCCTAAGTGAGTGCCGGCATGTTTGACAATCCAACTGCCCACGCTTTAATTTAACTGTATGTGCATGTACATACATATATATATGATTGCATATGTGAACTCTTGTCAATTTGACTGTCGGCCTTCCACTTCATTTATCCATTTGTTCATTTTCCATTTTTACGTTGTTGCTTTTGTAAGTTTGTGAGCGTAATTCATATTTATTCATCTTTATACTCACATGCATTCATACATACAAACACAGCGCAATATTACTCAACTGTAATTCTCTTTCAATGTGCTCACACACACACACACACACACACACACACACTCACACACACCACATGTGTATGGGTATATGAATATGCTTGTATAAGGAAGTACTATCTATCTGTTTGTTGTGCTCGACTCAACTCGGCCGCACTTATACACCCACTCACACACTTAATCAACGATACATAAATACATTATGCAAATTTAATATGAATTGCAAAAATCCCACTCGTCCGTTATGCACGTGCCGCTGCGCCTCTGCGCCTCTGCTGCTCTGCTGGGCGCTGATGCGCTGACGCAGACATAACGGCTGTTATTGCAATACATACGTCATACACATGCATATGTACGGATATTTCACCATATCTCGACACATAGTCTTACTGATATATGCGGGCAGCTTGCGGCTCTCAATGCGCCATAAATGATGGCAACATATCTACAGCTGTCGGGAATGTTGATGGAATTCGTCATTTGTGTGAAGCGGGTGTATACGGGGGATGCTGGCTTGCAGGCAATTCGCAGTTCGCAGTTCGCAGTTCGCAATTCGGTTAGCTGTGTTTGCGTGGTCGAGTGGCAAGCAAGCAAGCAGGCTTGTTGGTAGCTTTAATAATTCATGTTACGTATACGCCATGCCACGCCAGGCTGTCATAGTGAATTGATGTGCGCATGTGTGCGAGCGTGAAAACATCATTGCTTACAAACATACACAAATTCATGGATATTCACACACACGAACACCCACCCATACTACGAGTACATACACTTGCTCTTACTGCATGAAAGGCCACTAGCAAATTTATACAAAATGATGCGCACATATATACCATATATCATTAAAGTATGTCTGTATATAAGTACATATGTATCTATGTAGGTATATATGTAGGTGTGCATTTATCTCAGAATACCATAAGAAGACACATATATTTTACGTTTCAAAAGCGTCAAATAATATCTACTTGCTGTGCGCACTGCTTTCAGTGATGATTATTTTGGTTGATTAAGTTTCGTTTTTAAATTTAAAATTACAATTGCACTTGCGAATCTATATTGAATGTATTATAAATGTTAAATTCGCTATGACCAAATGGTTGGTTGCAAATTTCTGGTTGGTCAAAGTGATTGCATGCAATTTAAATGCCAAATGAGTGCCAAAAATTGCTCAAGGAGAGCAACATATAATGAAGCCTCGCCGGATGTGGCACCAACGCCTTGATTGTGCTGGTTATTTATATATAGTTTCAGCAGTATTAAATTTCATAATTAAGACATTAGTCACTGTTTATGAAACACAAAAAAGCTCATATTTACTTGGAGTTGTTGAGGTCTCACTTTCACATTTTTAATTGATGAATTTTAAAACTCTTCATTAATTTAAATTTATTGAAATTATGTCCGTCACAACGTACACATGAATACATATGTATAACACACAAACACATACATTTCCATCATAGTAAATATTGCATGTTAAATGAGAAATATTGCCAAATATACAGTAAAGGGCAAAAAAAAAAAAAGAAAATAGGAATCTTATACCAAAGGAATTTTTTTTGAATTTTCAATATAGGTAAGTATAGTTCATACTAAATCAAAAAACTGGTAGCTCCAGCCTCGTTCAAGAGGGGATTGAACGAAACGAGGTGGTTTCCCGGTCACAGCGACGTAGAGCTAAACTGCAAGGCAGATACTGAGGTAGGCTTAGCAAATTCTTCCAGTTAAAAACGCTTTGATAGGCCTTCCGTCATATAATGTGAACTTATACGAACACAAAGTATATATGGAGAAATGCCATGAAAAAAATGTTCGAAAACATTTTAAATAATTATCCAAAAGCTTCGCTATGGACTAAATTTTCATCATCACTGTACAAGCGTAAACAGCTGTAAATACATATAAGTAAATATACTGTAATTATACTGATAATATGGGTATGCCTTCTGGACTTTCATAACCGTTATGGTATTTATGTTACCACAACTGAATAATGTGCATGATTGACTTTAATAATTTGTTGGTTATCTTTACACACACACACATACACACACTTACATATTCGTACATATATAAATGTAATCATTTGGGTATGGAAACAAATATTGTTCTTTTATTTTTCATTTCTTAATTTGTTTACATTTATACACATCCACAAGCAATGCAAGTGTGATAATTATGACATTTAATAGTTTTTATTTTCAATTCTGAAAGGACATTTACTTCTGCGAAAGAGAATTATTGAAGAATGAATACACCTACTGAAATACATTATTTTCTTTATTTATGTACATATATATGTATATATATATATAATATATACTTATATATATATTTGGCACTTATTAACCGCTTTAGAGATTTTCGGCCGAACTTCTCTTCCAATTTGCATCTTGATGTTTTTCAGCGCCTCCACCTCAGTCAAAATAATTTAAATGAAATTTTTAAATTTTTTGTAATGCCTAAGAAGCATTTAAAGCTATGAAATTATTTAAGTATTAGCCCAAGTAAAATATCCACAAGTATTTTAAAGTATATTTCGGATATTGTCGCACAAAAATAATACCTAATACACAAAGCAATGAATTAATTTATGTATTTATATACAAAATCATTTAAAAAAAATACATATGAGCTAAACCAGTCAAATTTTGGGCTCGCAGCATCGCTAAGCTTCTACAAATAAATGTCTATATGTACATATGTATGTGGACAAGTAGTAGCGTATGCTTCATTTTATTGTTGTTATGCTGCAGTCGTTTATATCCTTTGTCGGATTTTTGTTTAATTTCAGTCATATTTTCCATTTAACGTTACCCAAGAGGCCTATTTAAGGGCTCGTTAACTTTCCCATGACCAACTCATTTATGGCAGCTGCAAAGCAACTTCAGACAAGTATATGTGCCGGAATACATACAAGTATGTATATGTATGGAGCTGATTTTATGGTTGGTGCGCAAAGCAACAACAACAGATATACAAACATATATTCCACGGTTATAAGCTGAGCTCGACATACATACATACTTAAGTCGATGTAAGTATTTGAAAACTATGAGTGTATGTATATTTACAATTGAATATTTATTTATTTTTGCTATTTGTGCACACGGCTGTGACAAAAAGAGTTATACTCTGAAATACCTGTATATATGTATATGCACACACCAAGTTTAGTTTAAGCCACAAAAGAATTATGACTAAATGATTAGCCAACAATCAACTAAGTAGCGTCTGGGGTACGTCTACGAAGAGAAAAGTTGAGGGTTTTTGGATTATGCTTGCTAAAAAAAAGCAGCCTAGATTAAGGAAAAATATATTTTAAATGAGATTGCCACCTTTTAAAAAAAAAAAAAATCGGTGACTTCTGTATTATTTAGACCAAGCAGCGCATGATTTTAGTGCAGCTTTTCTAATTGTAAAATCAATTAAAATCAAATAAAATAGCTTTACGTTCAAAAAAAGACTAAGAAGAGTTGTTGAACCAGGTGGCCAACCGCTTGAGGATTCGAGTTGAAAAAAAAAATGATCAGATTGAATTTAAAATAATATAATTATGATATTAAAATACTTTAAAAATTTTGCAATTGCTAAAGCATTGCATTTCAGTAGAGTTGTCAGTCGGTAAAAATTAAAAAAAAATCTTCAAAAACCACTTTCTAGGCCTTACTTAATTTCATGGTGAACTGAGTAGAAGAAAATATTTTTTTTCCAAAAAAACATTAGGAAACAATTTATAGGTTTATCAACGATTTATTAACTAAATTCATTACAATAAAATAATAAGATCAAAAAGTAATATTATTATCAACTAAGTATATTAAAAAATGCGCTGTTTGAAATATAAACTAAACCTTGGTTGTCACTTGCCTAAATTTTGAGACGTTTTCAATTTAGTTAACCAAAGGAGTACTTAAAATAAGGCAATGAACTAAAAAAGGGTTTTTAAAAAAAAATGTATTGTAAAATGAAAGTTTCTAAAAAAATATTTAGGAAAAGTTTAATATTACAAATGAAAACTGAGGAAAAGATTTTTAAAAAGATTGAATAAACATTTGCTGATGAGCTAGTTACAAATAAGAGTTTTTTTTATAAATTAATCAACCCGCTCTCTATATAAACTTTCCAAAATATTTCTTATTCTTACAAAGTCATATTGATGATGATAAAATTACATTGTTAACAAATCGGAATTTATTCATTTACACATACAAACATGTGGGCAATAGCGAGTAGAGTAAACCTCCAAAGCTACTCTGCTTGCACTTGAACTACATCCACATATTCTTACGAAATGCTTTGCATGCCATTTTTACGCCCAAGTCAATATAAACATATATGCATGTATGTTCGCTCAGGCATACATTTATACACATAATAAAAAGTAGTATATTTGCGCCTTGGCTTAATTATTATTAAGTGCTCAACTATTTATAAGTAAAGAAATTATTTATGAGACAAAGGCAAACTTTCTGGTAAAAGAGCTGAACGAAGGGAAAACAGAGAAAAAAAAGAGGAAGAAATAGAAAGTTTTAAGGCAAAACGAAGAAAAGTTTACTCCTTGTATGAGTATGTGCTGGCAAGTTTGCTGCCAGAGGCGAAACCGAAGGCCAGTTCCCTTTTGTTGCGCTGCATAACTAAGAAATACCTACATTTGTATATATGCATGTATGTAAATAAATGGACGTACATATAATGATATGTGTGCACTGGCATAAATACTTGCAAATTACTCTGGTGTTAGTGTTAATTACTGAGTTATGTTACCCTCAGAGCCACTCACACCAATGAGCAGCAGGTGGGGTTTAGCTGCACTACCCGTTGGGCGGAAGGCAGAACTTGGCTGCCATTTAATTAATGGACAGTGCAGGAGTAGAGTAAATTGGCTAAAGGTTCATTTAAAACCACGAAGTTATGTAATTTTTTTCATAAACACTGCATAATTGCCGAATACTTGCCCAGCGTTGTGCGGGGCGTATACATAACTTTTACGATTGTAAACTGCGCTGCTACAAGAAAGCAGCGGAAAGTATGGTGTATGTGCGTTGTAATTATGACTGCTGCGACATTTCCTGTTTTCTACTTCCCAACGCCTTTAGAATCGTTTGTCCGTTTGTGGCAATTAAATTTTTTCATGCGCTCAATATGATAAATAAATGCATATAAAGAGGAATTAATGCAAGAAAAAATTGGAGTTAAACAGATTACTTTTTTTCGTGTTTTTTTGTTTTTCTTTAATTTTTCGTTTCAAAATTTATTTATTTGGCGCTGCAGTGGCTGCGCAGGGTAATTTCTCTGTCTCTCTGGCAATTTAATGCCATTCTTCCTTCAGCTTTTGATTGCATTGTGTCTGTTTTGTCGTGTGTGTGTGTGTGTTCACGCATGTATTTATATGAGTGGCTGTGTGTGTTCATTATAGTAATTTTATAGTAGTTCATAGTGCGAAAAATCCCATTTATTTTAATTGCTGCCTCTCTTGTGTTTTTTATTTTATTTTTACTTTTTTTTTAATTGTTTGTTTGTTGGCCAATGGCATTGTTGCGGCTCATGATGTTGCGGTTGAAGTTTGAGGTTTTTCGCAACAAATATGTGTGTGTGTTTTCAAGTAAATGTTAAAACACGAAAAAACAGCACATAAACGCAAGCAAGCCACAATGTATAACGGTTAGTACATACCCATTATATGCATGAATGTACATCCACACATATGTATTTGCATATTTAAATAGTTGCATATTTACTTGCAAATGCTCTGTTTTCGGCTAACCGAATTGAAATTTGTTTTAATGTGATGCGCGCTTTGTGTTTTGCGCTTTGTGTGTTGCGTGGTCTGCGACGCGCTTTTTTATGCTCTTGGCTATTTTCAATGTTGTTTGTTTGCCAAAGTTCTTACTTTTTTTACGCTACATATGCTGACCATTTTTTATTTATCTATTTATTTGGCTAGTCTATTACACAAGTGGCATATGCATACCCTGCTGTGTGTATATACATAATATATAAATATATAAATATATACTATTTGTACGCTGATAAGTACAGTTGCAACGAATTGCTCTGTCGCCATTTGACTTTTTGTGGTAACCGCCGATTTTTTCTTCTCTTTTAATTATCACACTAATAGAAATGAGTACGCGTTCATTTTTTTAGAATTGTTACTGTATTGGTGCTCGCGCTGTAATTGTGGTGTGCACGCGTGAGCATTCACAAAATTAATTTGCATAATTTATTGTTATATGCGCTAGTGGCATGAGTTTTTAATACAATTTAGAAAAAGAAATATTAACAAAATAAATGGCAAATGTTGATTAAGAGTAAAATGACATCTAGTTTTATTTAACGGTTTAAAAAAAAAACACATATAAATATCGAATGCCAAATTTTGTGTACTTGTTTTTTTTTAAATGAAACACAATTTGATAATTTTTAGAGATTTTAGTAGGGCTAAAAATAATATTTAAATAAAAAATCTTTGCAGAAATTGAAATTATTTGTCATTTAATTTTGTATTAACTATTTGAAATTTTTATAAATTCGTTTTTAGGTTTATCTCAAATTTGTAACTGATGTAATTGATTTTTCAATCCATTTATTTATTTTTGATTAACATAAATTATAAATTTTTGTTTAATTATTTATTAGTTATTTAATCAAAAACTGATTAATTTTATTTGAAAACTGAGCTATAGTTTTAAAAACCCTTATCATATTTATAATTTTCATCTGATTAATTAAATTTTGAATTAAGTAATATTAAATAATTAATTATAAGCTCTTTTATTCTTGTTTGGAGAGTAAACTAGATTAATATAAAATTTATAATAGTATTTATTTTTATTTGATTAAATAATTTATTGAGTAATAAAATCAATGATAATTTATTATTAATTAAATAATACCAAAATGCAATTAATCAAGCAAAATAGTTATATGATAATATTGCTTGATTAATTAATTTTTAATTTAGGCAGTTTTATGATTTTCTAGTGTTTTGAATTTATTTTTATATATTGTATATTGTTATATTTTTAATTTTAAATCCGATCATTTCGATTTAACATAAAACTAGCCAAATCATACTCATATTTATCATTTTTACTTGGCCAATTTCAGCTTAAAAAAAATAATTGTATTTATTTGGTTTTAACTAACTAAACTTATATAAGATTCCTTAGAGATTACTCAAAATTACATATTTATTATTTTTCAATGATTAAAGAATCATTTAAATCAATCAACAATTTTTATATCAAATATTTGATTTTTTATTTATTATTGTATGAAGTTTTACAAATGTACTTTACACAAAAAAATAATGAAAACATCACAAATTGTGTTCAAAGCTAACAAATCAACAATTAATTGCTTTAGAAACAAATTTAACAAAATTTCGAAATAATCAATTCCGATGGTTTTTTATGAGAAGCCTCTATTACATGTCAGAAATACACTTGCAGGGCTTTATATTCTCTGCTGAAGGGCGATCGCAATTACGAAAATTATTTTTCTATAAATTTGGATGTTGGTCGAATCAGGACTCGAACCCTGGTCGTATGCAAAAACAAAATTAATATATTAATTAAGTAACCAAAATTTGTAACTAATTATTAATTAATTAATCGAACATACTCATAATCGCATAATCGATTAACATCGTTTAAAACTAATTTTGAAATAGCGCTGAGTAAATAAAAATTTATATTTTAACTAGTTTCTTATTGTAGTTTTGTCTGAGATAATATTATGAAAAATTGAATTATATATTTTAAATTAATTGCCAAATGAAAATTTTCAAATTGCTTGCAATTTATTTGAAGCTAAAATATTTACAAAAAACATCTCTTAAAAAGATTTAGATAAAATATATTCGGAACATTGGAATTTCACATTACAGATAATATCAATTCAGATTTATTTAGAATATAAAATTAGAATGCATATATATGTATTTATAAATTTATATATTGTACTTAATAGACGAATTTAATTTATTTGAAATACAAACATATTTTATGCATAAATAAAGCGATAAAAGAAAAGAATTCGTTCGCAGCATCGTTAGGAGCGAGTGAGAAATTGCCAACCTGGCAATGTTACACATGTTAAATTTGTATGAGAGGAAAAAATAACGAGAGAATACACCCACACCCACATACATTCACACGTAAATATACGAATGTATATATTTAAGTATTTATTTGTTTAAATGCATTTATGCAAGTAGAAAGTACAAACAAAAAAAAAAACGCACAAATGCGTCTGTATTTCCACCCACCCAACGCCAAAATCTACATAGGTACGTATCTTTGTGTGTAACTGTCTACCAACAAAGGTGTTGCCAACGAGAATTTTGAATGTTTCTGCGTGCAAACATAAATATTTAAAATGTAAAAAATTCTGTTTCGACTTACACACATACATACCATATATATTTATATATGTAGTATAACTACATATGCTCAAACACCATTGCAATGCAATGTATTTGTAAGTTTGCATATGCGTAGTCACATACATATATAAATGTGCATATGCATTCAACAAATAGCAGCTATTAAGTTTGAAATGATAAATTGTAATGGATCGTGATGGTGACACTCTACAACAATAATATAAATGGCCATTTACATAGCATAACTCGTTACATACACCTATAGGGTGTATGCAGATAAAGGTGTTTCTAGTAGGAAATCTGACATATAATTAGTTATTCCAAATTAAAAAATATGAAACTATATTGAAAATTGTATACGAGCAACACATACAAACAGTTTAATTAACAAAAGATTTTAAAATTAATTTATATGATAAACTCAAATAAATTTAGAAATACTGGGTTTATTGAATTTTTTTTTAGTAAGCTTAACATTTCTTGCCGGGTATATTGGCAGGAATAGTAGCTATGTTTATTGAAAGGTACAACTGAATAAATGACTATATTTTCTTCAAATAAATAAATGTGAATTGTAAAAATTGTCAGCTGAATTATTTGTATGGCATAATAGTCTTTAGTGTTATGTTGCTTACTGCTTGTTTTCGCAAAAATTCATAACCAAATATATACATGGTTGTCATATCTAAAAGATTGAAAAAAAATTTTTCGCATTCATATATATTGGCTTTTTAAAAATTTGAGATATTTTTACGTTTGGTAGTTAATATCACGAGCTTGCATGAAAAATCATGTTTTAATTTCCGGCATATTTTCAATGAGAATGGCATTTTATGCTCCTAAATATAGCTAATAACTTAAATGATAATCCGTATAATATTTTATTTAACAAAAGAAAATTGTCTATTTTTAATTTAATTTAATTTAATTTTAATTTTTCTATTATAATATTATAATATTATGTATTATTTTTATTTACTTTATTTTTTACTTTCATTAATTAACTTTTTACATATTTCTGATTTATTTTATTGCATATAAATTTAATTTATCTAGTGTTTCAATTTTATATTATTTCATTTAAATATATTTTATTTTTTTTGTATTCTTTAATAGTTTTCCTTTTAGTACTAACCTCCACCTTTACCCATTACAATAAAAATTTATTAATTTCAATTCTAATTTGGCTTCTGTAACCCTCTGTTTTTGTGTTCTTTACTTCTTCATCCCTTTCATAATAACAAAAGCTTTAACTAGTAATATTTACAGGTGATTTTTTAAATTTATATTAGTAAATAAGTTTTTTTTTTAATTTTGAAGTTGGTTGCTTTCACTATGTACAGTGGTTTGGTATGCATTTATATAGATAAAAATAAGGTAAATAAATATTTAAGTAAATAAAAAATAACAAAAAAATATATATAAAAAACAAATATATAAATAAATAAAAATAATAATAAATAAATAAATAAACAGACAAATCAAATTATTAAATAAATAAATTAATAAATAAAATATATACAAAAATAAATAAATGAAGAAATAAATAAATAATTAAATAAATAAATAAATGAAGAAATAAATAAATAATTAATGAAATATAAATAAGTAAAGAAATAAAGAAATATTCAATAAAATATTTAAATAAATTATTGAAGAAATTAATAAATAATTAATTAAGTATTTAAAAAAAAAATAAATAAATAAGTACATAAATAAATAGATAAATAAATAAACAGACAAATAAGGAATAGTTAAACAAATTAATTAACAAAAAAACCGTAATATATAATGCTACTTTTAAAATTAAATATTAAATAAAATATATACCAAAATAAATAAATAATTAAATAAACAAATAAATGAAAGAAAAAAAAATTAATTAAATATTTAAATAAATAAATAAAAAAAGAAATAACTAATGAAATATATAAATAAATAAAGAATTAAAGAAATATTCAATGAAATATTTAAATAAGTAAATGAAAAAATAAACAAACAGACAAATAATAAATTATTAAATTAATTAATTAATAACAAAATATTTATAAATAAATAAATGAAAAAATTAATAGATATATAAATAAATGAAGAAAAAAAAATAATTCACTAACGGAAAATATAAATAAATAAAGAAATAAATAAAAAGCTAATGAAATATTTAAATAAATAAATGAAAAGATAAATAAATAATTGATTAAAAATATTAATGAAGAAATAAATAATAATTTATTAATTAATAACTAAAAAATGAAATAATTTAAAAATGAAAAAGACAAAATAAAAAAGGTAAATAAATAAATATTTGAAAGGAGAAGGGTAGAAAACATTCAAAACAAATAATTAAAAGTTGAATTCAACAAAAATATATGTTAAATAAAAAAATGTTCCAAAAATAAAAAAATAATTAGAAATGATCTAAAATTAAACAAATTAGAAAATTTGAAATGATAAATGCAAGAAAATTTGATTACAAAACGAATCCCACGCACTATTCATCAATAAAGGCTATATACAAAAGTTCCATTTTATCAGCTGGTGTTGCGTTGTTTTTCCAGGCTTTTGGTGAAATTCGGCGCCAATGCTGCTGTACATTGTTTGATTATTTTACTATTCATATTAGGGGTATTCACTTAGTATAGAAAATGTGTTATATGAAGAGCATCCGCGTTGCATGATTGTGGCAAAATTGGTATACTCTTTTTTACTTTGTTGTGATATTACACGGATAAGAAAATAGTACACTCGTGCATCCTAGCATGACTTTCCTATACCAAGCGAATACCCCTATTATGTAGATATGTTATTTCTTACTATTAATGCCCATATATTTTACAAAGCCGATATTAGGTAATAAATATTGTTGTTTATCTTTGTTTGTTTGTTGTTGTATTATTTTTAATTTGCAACCACTTATTTTACTTTATATTTTGCTTTGTTTATATATTACTACATTCTCATATTTCCTAATGAGCGTAAATGAATATTGGCAACGTTAATAATTACCTGGCTAGTTGGCGCAGCGTTCGGTTGTTGTTGTTGTGGTTGATGGGATGGCTGCTGCTGCTGCAAGTGTTGTGGTTGGTGCTGTTGCGCTGGCTGTTGTTGTTGCTGTTGCGGCTGATAAGGAGCCGATACGGGATAATGAGCTGATGTTGGTTGGGGTGTGAATTCCCTAACGACACGCTCTTCCGATACGGGTGGCCAAGCAACGCGCTTATAACCTATGAAATGTGCAGCAGAGAGAGAGGGAGAGAGAGAGGGAAAATGTAGAGCGAATTAGTTAAATTTATATAATCTCTTTGAAGCAAAATGTGTATATATAATAATGCCGTAATGAATTTGGGACAAAACAAATGTTTCGTATGTATATGTGTGTATATGTGTATGTGGTATTTGTTTACGGAGATCGTAGATACAAGTTCGAGTATTCGTTATTGACATTTCTTATAGAAATAGTCTGCAATTTACTGCAAATATAAACTAATTTTATAAGAAATGGTGTAAAATCTTGAAAGAATATTCTAGTTTCCTTGTAATATATAAATAACAGTTAAACATTATTTTAGAAAAAATTTTTGCTGACTAAGTTTTAGGCGTATTCGAAAATATTGAAAAACCTCTCTCCTGGCAATTTATAATTTTGGCAGGATATTAATTAAATTATTTGTTACATTTTTAGAATTTTTTTCAAATTAAATTAATTAGTTGAATATTAGAAAAATTCCTCACAAAGTATTCAATAATAATTGTTATTCAGATATTTTTTCCTAATTTGATTAACTTTTTGTGTCAGAAACTTTGTTATATTGGCTTTTGCCTTCCTGACAACTTTTTTTTCGGCCGAAAATCACTTATGCGGTTACAAACTAATTATATATGTGTATATATTTAATTCAATTTAGATTATTTCAGTATATAATTAGTTTAAAAAAATTAAATAAATGATTGTTGACGCTTTTTACATTATTTATTCCTATAGACCGATTTCTCTTTTTAATTTAAAGAATTTATTTGCCTATAATTTTTAATTAAAAAAAATTTAATTCGCTAGAAAAAGTGATAGACAGTGCAGAATACCTATATTGTAATATTTAAAAAAAAAATCGCTTAATATACATTTTTCAAAACTTTCAATTAAAACTAATATCACATAGAGAAAAAGTTGTCTATGATTAATATTTCTGCCAACATTCTTTTAATTTTAAAATTCATTGAATAAAGCACTTTTTTATTTGTTTTTTTTTCTATTATTTAATTTTTATTTTATTTCATTTAGTATTTTTAACTTTTTTCCTTTTTAAATATAATTTCTCATAGTTGCTTCTACATTCTGTCGTTATTCAAGTTGAATATGCTATTAAAAGCAACGAAAAACCATTAAAATGAAGTAATTTTAACGTCAAGTCTGTTACCATCGTTTCGACCCTTACCAGCTGTTGGTGTACTTAGCTTCAAAAGCAGCCGTTACCAGACATGTCATTTACCACAATCAAGTGGCCAAGCTGCGCGCTGACAACCAAACTAAAGTTGGTTGATGTGATGTGGTAACAACAGGAAGAACTCAACAACAACAATAGCTAATTGTTTGTACGCTAGCATAGTGGTTTTGAATTAACTAAAATATTGTATATATGTTTTTGCTGTTTGATGTTGAATTTGAATTAATTTCTTTTTTGGTTTGCAAAGTGACTTTGAAAATTCGCTGAAAACTCTTCTCTTCCCTGCTTATGACATATACGTGTATACCTATTTAGTGTTATTTGCATAAATTCAATATTTTTTACCCCAAAAATTTATTTCAACTGGTTACTGTTGTTGGAACTGCTGTTGGATAGACCACTCGAAAATTAAGTTAAGTTGCTTTGTGTTTTCGAAATTGAATGAGCACAGTAAGTTTTCCCTCAGAGATGCTCCATATTCTAACTGATTTCTAATTTGCGATTTTCGTAGTTGTGTGTGTGCGTGAGTGTATGTGTTTCACAATTTCTATTTTCTGTATTCTCTCTTTATTATTTCACTTCTCCATTACCATTCAAATATAAGTGTCCTATTTACAATTATTTCATTTTTGGAGGGTCACTTGTGATTCCACAAATTGTTTTGTTGAGAGAGTGAGAGAGCACTTTTAAGTTAATTTTTTTTATCTACTTCAACTCAACAGGAATATTCTATTGATAGTTGGAGGAATAAATGAAATTATGTACAAATGAAAGTGTATGCATGAGTGGTGTTTTTCAGCTGGAGTTAATTTAAATACATTTTTCGAAACAATTTTATTTTTTTCACTAATTTTCATTGAATTATTATTATTATTATTATTTTTAATTATATTAATTTTTCCGCTGAATTATAAGTACCCATGCAACTGACCTTAGTTGGAATAAATTCTTAAAAAAAATATTCAAAGCTCGAAAACAGCAAAAAATGTTTGCGAAGGACTTGGGGTGAAAAACAGCTTAACAGGTAAATATACCAACAAATCACAGTTACTTGCGGCATCTGATTGCCATTACCAGTGCACACAAATAAAAAAAATATCATTATTAATTAGTTAAATGTTGCTAATAAATTCTACCTTAATGTCATTGAACTCAAATTTATAAACCATTAATGGGAATTTATGATTTAACTCTACACAGATATTGCCTTCTAGAGAAAATAATGTAAGTGAATGTGAACATGTGAACATGTGCGTTCATATAAATCAACACATATATTAATTAACAATTATAATAACTATATTATTGCGATTTTGACCGCAAAGCCAATGTGGTCCGGCGAATGTACGAATTACAAAAGAAATATTGACGAGCAAATGGAATTACCTGAAAACCAATCAAATGCATTGTTGTAATTAAAGCAGATCTAGTAATACATATATATAAAAGAAATAAGTGAAATATGAGCGCAATACAGATGTATGTATACCGTATATAGGTAAATCGGTATGAAATTAAAAGCCAACCGCTGACCTTACAACCCCAGCTGCATTTCAGCAGCTCTGTGGCAAGCATAAATTCGTTTATTATAAATTTTCGGGACGGAAGCGAATACCAATACGATTAAAAATGATATACTCGTTTATGTATATATGATTGTGTGTAGAGCTGTGTATCTATGATTTATGACAATTATTCGCAAGGTCATTTATGTTCAAAAAGGTGCGTGTATGTGCGTGCCACAAATGCATTATTCCCGAGAGAAAAAAGAAAAAGTGGAAAATGTATATTTAGGTTCACAAAAGTTCACGAATAGAGAACATATTGTATAACTGAGCATATACCATATATATATATTTTAGAAAAAAAAAATGAAAAGGTTCTGAAACAGATATTAAAAAGTTGACATAAAATATTTTTTGCAAATTTTGAATTTTTTTTTTTATTTTCAAATCGTTAGTTATACAAAATTTATTTTTATTGCTACCCGAAGGTACAGTTATATATTTACTTTCTTTTATATTTGCTATTTTCGTGTAGTTCAAATATTAAGAAAAATCCAAAAGATAGACATTTCGTCTCTGACTTTCGTTTTTTAAACTATATCTAAAGCTACAAAAATTAAAACAACATATTTGAGAATTTATATTATATAAAATAACGATAATTTTTCTTATTAATAGAGATTTACAAACGCTGAAGCGAATTTGGTCAGAGTTTCTTCCCTAATTTGTGCATCATAGTATTTTACTAACATGGTTGATGGAGATGACAGTTGATTTCTTGTCAGGACTGCTGACGTGTCTTGTTGAAGGGAGATTGCAATTAATAATTTTGAAAAAAAAAAAAATCATTTAGACCTCTCTGAAACTGAGAGAGTAGTTTGTATTTAAGCAGGCAAGAAATGGACAGACGGACATGCTTATAACAATATAGCCGATTTTGTGAATGACATGTGTTGGGAAATAATAATATTTTCCATAAAAAAATAAGGGTGACATATACCGTTTCGCAAGTTTCTTATGAAAATGAGGTTATACATAAAATTTCGTTATTCTAATATCTGAGCCTACAATAGCCATGAAAGCCATCATTGTCACCTCTGCCTTGCGAATACCATGCGTGCTTGAAATTTTATTGAAATCTGAAAACGCCATTGTGGCGCCTGACTACACATAGGTACTTACTGAAATATGTATAAATTAACCTTAAGCTTTTGCTGAGGCATAAACAAATGCTTATTATTAGATTTGCAAAAAAAAGGTTTAGGACAAAACAGAAAAAAACAGTGGTACACCTACAATGAATCGATGAAAAAGTTGAGAGCAAAAGTAGTTCACTTGGATACAAACAAACAACAACAATAATTTTTTGGCAGCCAATTACGCATTTTTCGTGAATTTTATAAACTTAATACATATTTTTGTGTGCACTAAAATTACTACAATAATAAATGTTCATCCGTTCGTTCTTTTGGTATGCCATTAAGGATACCAATAAATTTTATGGCTTGCTAGTCAAGTCTGCGCAAATAAAAATCTTCTTTTGTATAAATAATAAGTAAGAATTTTTACCGTTGCTTGCATATGTACACACACACACACACACATACATATGCCATCAATAAAAAGCTTTATGAATAGCGGACCGCACAAAAAAAAAAAACACACACACACATTTGAATGTGCAAAAATCAAACGATATACGCAAATATTCACATACGCTCATATACACGTATATGAATTTCTGAGGCTGAATGCGTACATTTGCAAATGCGTACGAAATATTTATATCTTTCAAGTATAATTTTTAAGTATTAAATTATGATTAATATTACATGTACGTGTGCAGAAAACTAAAATCACTGAGATAATAATAAAAAGTTAGCGTTTTTGCTGCAACAGTCTTTTCTGCATATATATTTACGTTTTTATGTGCAAACGCATTATTTAGATATTAATGTATGTATGAATGCTGGCAGGAAAAAAAATTATTTCTTTCTATTGAATAATGCGTCTGTGCGTGGTTCGGTTTGTGTAACTTTAAGCTGTGCAAACGCGAAAAAAATTAATCTTTTGAATAGGGTTGCCGCCTATTTAAGAAATTTCAGGGGAAAGAGTGACAAGTTCAACGAATAACCAGAATATGACTGCCGAAGATAAGCAAGAGTTTTCTCAAAAATTAAGGTCAATAATATTTTTAATAAGAGTAGCCATGTTACTAAAATATTTTAAAAAGATTGAAGAGATATTAATAAGGGATAAATTTTTAAAGGAAAATAATAAAAATAATAAAACTAAATTATGTTAAAAATTTTACGATACTTTTCTTCGTTTGTAGAAGTATTTTATATTCGATTATAATTTTAAAACTTTAAAGAATTAAATATGATCTCAAATTTTGTTGCAAAGTCCTTTTAAGCGCCACCAGCTTTAAAAACTTAATTCAAATAAAAAAATATTAATCTAATATTTTAAAAGTTACAGAAATGTTATTATTTGATTTTCACCTGTGTAAATGCCAAAAAAGCTTAATTGAAAACGCAAATTTATAATAATATTTTTTTAAGCAAATAGAAAGATATCAAAGAAATGGTATATAATAAATTATTAGAAAAATTTTAAAAATTTTCGTTCAAATGTTTATAACAAAGTAGACTACTTCCGCTTTTTGTTTGGTTTTTAAAATTAAATTTGATGCTTGGAACACTTTTTGGGAAATTTCATGATATCTGAGCTTCTACCTTTTCTCTATGTTCATCGCTTATCAGTAGATCAACTTAAATTACAGAGGAAGAATTAGTTATTACAGCAATAATTTCTCTTGTATTTTTGGCTTGTACATTACTGCAAAAAAGTTGCGTATACGCTGTGTTGCACTATGAATAATTCAATAATAAAAAATCATAACAAAATTTATAAAAAAAAAAAAAATAAATAAAAGAGACCTGATTTTCATATCGCATTGCATATAATATAATTATGACAAGCCATCACTTCAAATGTCATGCCAAATTAGTCTCAAAAACTTGCACACCTTTCAACTCCGAGTACTTATACTAGTAACATCAGTGTATGTACGTTTGTGGCAAGTCGGTGTAGCAACAAAAAATACCAATCATTGTTTCTCCAATGCCAACGTGCAACAAATGGCAGCTGCAAACAACGCGCGCGCGCCTGCCAAATGCCAATCAACTTTGCCGACCATAATTCCACCACCAGCCATAATAGCATTACCTGCCAGACTCGCTTATTACTTATGCAACATTGGTTGTGTGTGCTGTCAATATGAATGTATTGTATAAATGAATGAGTGAATGAATGAATGAGGGAAGGAATGTAAGGTTGAATGAGTGAAATGCCTAAAAGTGGTAATTTGCGGATATCCGTTTTGTTTTCATATCGATGAACGTGCTTGGTGCGCAAAATGTGTGAAAATAAAATGATGACTGGTTTGCTGCTGCTGCTGCTGCTGCTGCAGCAACGATGGCTGTCTATTTTCTGAGTAAGTATGCGTGTGAGTTTCAGCATAAGCGGCACGTAGGCTGGTCAACACCTTGTACACGCGTCGACCGCAGACATGTAGGTGTACATACACATACATACACACACATGTATATGCTCACGCGCCCAGACTAAGTACACACATAAATATCCATATAAACACTGTTAGCTATGGCCTAGCCAAACGATTACGTCGACCTGCGCCCCAGCAGTCATGAGATGCTATTTGAGGTATGAACACGTGCGCATTTATACACCAACAGGCATTAAAGGATCACGGTCATTTGTGGCAAATGCAATGAGGGTGATGTGTTTGTGGTTTGATGGATGCTCAAATACTAATATACATAAGTATATCCTTACATACATGCATACATACATGCATGAGTATATTAGGGTGGTAGAAAATGTGCATTTAAGCGGATTTTCTATTTTTTTCCTAGTTTTAATATTTTTCTTCTTTTTCTTAGTTATTTTCCATTCAAGAAAACACGACAAGGTCGCCACCTTTTTGAAATATCAAAGCGAATAAAATAAATTTTAATTTAAGAAGGAATATGCATAACATATGAAGACGTTTGCGGAAGTCTAAAATTGGAAATATTCTTGAAATGGTGTTGCCACCTAATAAAAATGTGTATGCAATTATATGTGTAAAATATAATTAATAATAAAATATGAGTAATAAAATGAACTGTTTTAAGCAAGATAATAAGAAGTCAATATATATAAGCCACCTTTTAAAAATTTTTATACCTTTTTTCATTATTGAAAAAAATATGTATGAAAAATGTGAACTACTAATTAACCAGGACTTAGCAATATTCCTCCTGAAGTCATTTTGAGAGGGCTGCCAAGTGTTTAAAATTTTCCATTCAGTTAAATTGATGAGGTAAAAAAATATCTATTGAATAACGCTAACTTTAACTTATAGTGATTTAAAAATAGTTAAGTTTTAAAAATAAAAAAACAAAAACTTTTCTTAAAAGTTCTTGTCGGTATCTAGTGAGCTTTAACGTTATAGGTAGATATATTTCGGTGAGAATTCTGAAATTTAATTTATAGAAATTGATGAAATTAATGGAGTAAAACTTTAATATTCAAATAGAAAAGAAAAGGGCTGTTTAAATGAGAGAAATTCTTAAAACAAATTAACAGATAACTCCAAGATGAAAGGATGGTTTAAAGTTTTAACCCAAGAAATTGAAAAAATTTAACTAATTGAAAAAATCGTTTCATAGAAATTGATAGAGAAAAAAATGTGCAGATAATTCAAAGACGGGTGGATAGCGCAAATATTGAATGCCATGAAGTGGAAAAAAGTTGGACTGCTTAAAAATTTTGCTTAAGAAAAATTTATAATAAAAAATAAGAAATTAAGATTTAGTTTAATACAAAGAAATCAATAGAATATTTTCAAACAATGAATTAAAAAGTGTAAAAAACTTAATTCAAAGAAATTTAAGAAAAAATTGAAAATATGAATTCAAAGAAATTGCTAAAGATTTGGAAAAGCTTTATTTCAAATAAATTTAAAAAATGAAATTGGAGAAACATAATTGAGAAGGTGGTTGGTGGAAAAATTTAATCCAAAATCCACTGCTCATAATTTGTTGTTGGAAAAAGTTTAACTTAAAGCAATTGTAAAAAATAAATAAAATGTATGTCAATTATTTAATTTTTGTTTTATCCTAATGTACTTACATATGTATAAACTAACATAATGACTGGCGTGCTTTTAAATATATGGCTATTGGCGCACAGATATGTACATGCATACATACCTAGGTCGGCATGTTGGCCTTAACGGCTTTTCGACCTTTCATTTTCATTTAATTTTTTGCCCATCATTTGTTCTTTTTTTTTCTGCTGCTACTGACCACTCTACCCATGCACACGTTTTGTGTACACTATGAATCCCTAAGTAAACATAAAACATGTTTATTGTGTGTACACAAGTGTACCGTTATTTTCTACTATATGTGTGCGATATGTGCCTGCGTGCCTTTGAGGTGTAAACGAATCAAAACTGCTAGGCGCCTTCTAGCCCACGCAAGCACATAAATACTATTAATACTCGCAAGCATACATATAAACGATATATTAAAGTGTGTATATGTGCATACGCTTGTAGGTATATACATACTATGTACATATATAATATGTTGGCATTGTTTGGTATTAACGGAAATTAATATTGATTGATAGGAAATTCAGTTAACATTCACTGCAGTCACTGCGATATCACACCTTCAAGCTAAAATTAATGCCGTTATCAGCAATACTGCCACAGTGATATGCCACTGCATTCTTCATATACCATCAATTTGCCAATTTCCCGCATTCATTGTTTTAATGGGTGGCAAAAAGTTAAGCGTCCAAAGATGAGGCAGTCATTCAATCTCCGACTTTCCAAAATTTGGGTTGTAATAAAATGCGCTTGAGCGAATACTTGAATATAAGTACTATATGCGTGTATGTGCGAAGGTGTTTGTATGTGTATGCATATTTATTCTACAACTCAGTCCCATGATACTACTAATTTTCTGACCCGCTAACCCGATGCTGCTTTGACCATTGGCCTTTACCTAGTTGGAGGATTTGTATGAGTATGGGTACTACACGTATGTGTCTGTGTGTGCTAAGCTAAGCTCTGTTGTACTGTTTATTCAGATTTTTTCTCTTTGGTGTTTGGTCTTCTCGCCCTCGTTATTATTGGGTTATAATTTTTCAAGTGTTAAGATTTGTTATGTCAGGCCATATTGTTTTTATTACTACACTCTTTCTTCTTTGTTTGTTTGTTATTGTTATTACTGTAGTTTTAGTTATGCCCCTGGCATGCTTTATCCATGATTCATTGTTGCTATAATAGATTTCCGTGTAATTTTCGGTGCAGATGGTTGAAGTTCTGCCTGCCTTTTGTTTGTAATAAAGGTGATTTGTTGTTATGATTGTAAGTTGTTGTTTACCTTTATTGTAATGCTAGTTGTTGTTTTCGTTGATAAAACATGGATTAAATTTGTTAGTTGTTTATTTAATGTGGCTACAAGTGATTTATTAAGACCAATGTGGGCAAGGAGCGTGGTGAAGGGCAGATTTGTTTGCCGTTAAAGCAGAAATGGTTAAAAAATAAAAAAAAAAATATGAAAAACTGTTTAAAATAGCTCAGTATTTTCATTGTATATTTAAAAAAAATCTGTTTAGTTCGAGCACGACTATTTTTTACTACTAATTTTTATTAATTAGCAGCGAAGTTTTCAGTAATTTTTCTCCACCGAAATGCAGCAAAGTGCTGATTTCTTATTTTTTTTTATAATTTCCTGGAATTTTTGTAAATGCATTTGTGAGTTTTTTTTTTTTTAATTTCTATACCCTCGAAACTGCCTTCTTGCTCCCAAGTGCTTTGAGTGTAACCACTGTTGCATAATTTAAACATATTTATAAAGCATAAATGTTGTGGTTTGTGCAAAAAAAGTATGTATATATAAATACAAAAAAAAAAAAAAAATATAGGACGAAAGAGGCGAATGGGAAAAGTAAAGAGTGTACACGAAACTAAGAGGACGAGAAAAAAGAAAAAATATGTGTATGGTAAGTAAAGAATAGTAAAAAATTTAGTTTCTTTTACTTTGCTTTAAACTACATTTTACTGCCGACTGCTCTCCCGCTTCTAAGCTTACAGTCAAGTGCAAGTATTTTCCACTCATTAATTTCTCACATTCCAACTTTGTGCAGTTCTTGAATAAATTCCTGACTGAAAGTCATCGCTTATCTTTGCTTCCTAAGTGGGGTTATGGAAAAGATTTTCACATGAAAATTTTGCAAAGCAAATATGTTATTTTTTTTAGTACATATGTATGTATATATATACATTTTTATTATTTTACCCACTGACACCTTGAGGAAATAGCTATAAAAGATAGTTTTTACTTTTTATTTTTAATTTTATATTTTTTTTTTAATTTTAATTTTATAAATATAAAAATTGGCGTTAATATAATATTTTTATATCAAATTTGTTTTTATATTATTTATGTTCTTTTATTATATTTTAGTTTTTAATTTAAAATTATAATTTTTAGTTCGTGAGTTTAATCTTAAAATTAAAAATTTTATGTCTTAATTTTTGATTTTAATTTTAAATTATCTTATCTTATCTAATTTTCATTTTTTTCTTTATAATTATTATTTAACATTGAGTAATAAGTTGTTATATTTAAATTATAGTTTTTTGTTTTAAGTTTTTAAATTTTAATATTTAAGTTTTAGTTTTAATTGCAATTTTTAATATTTATTTTTATTATGTTTTATCAGTTCATATTCAATTTGCAATGTTTAATTTTTTTTAAATAATAAATTTTTAATTTACATTTTTAATTTTTGTTTCTTTTTTTTATTTTATTAAGCTCACTCAGAACATATATATTTTTGAACAGTAAACAATTATAACAACAATATGGATGCCAGGAATTATAGTTGCCATTAATATACCTATAATATATACTTTTATTATTTTCATATATAATAATTATTTTTATTATTAAATTTTCGATTTTATGTTTATAATTTAATTATTATAATTTGTAATTTTTATTTTTAGTCTTTAAAATTTAATATATTTTTATTTCAAATTTTTAATATTTAATGTAATGTAGTTAAAAAAAAAACAAAAACAGAATGTGTGATAGAAATTATATTGTAGCTGCTATCAATAAACAACAAATGTTTATTATAATTTTTTCATAATTACAGGTCTATTCTATCGAGGTAATAAATTTTACTTTGGTATTAAAAGTTATCATTCAGCAAATTTTGCTACTATCTCGCATTCTCAGTTCACTGTCACCCTGTAAGTTTTGTGGGGTTATGGAGGTAGCAAAAAATCTGCTGCAAAAAACATATTTACGTTTGGAATTCAGAATACAGATGAAGAAAAAGGGTAAAAAGGCGTATGTTAAGAAGTTTGCGAGAAATATATGACCCTTTTAATTTCAGCATTTTCGCCTGAACAAAACAATTTGTTTAGAGCTTATAAACGAATGGGCCCGATATGGCAAGTCATATTTTCATATAATTGTTAAATCAAATTTTGTTTATACAGAAGACATATTTAATAATTATTTTCATAAATTTAAATTTTAAATATTTTGTATTATTTATATTTTTATTTATAAAGAAAAGACATATTTTGAAGGTTAATGATTAAAAATGAGAAATTAAAATATGTCAACATCACACCCACATTTCTATCATTAATATCGCCGCCGTCGTCAATGTTGTATTGATGGCATGGGATTTCACAATTTTGTGGAATTTTTCGTATAGAAAGAATAAACCTAGAGTTGAACACAAATATTTAGAAACACAAATAAAATAAAATAGAGTAGCAAAAAACTAAAAAAAAAAAAATTAAAAAAAAAATAGAAATTAAAAGAAATGTCACATGTCTTCATATATAAATTTATAATATTATATGAGTGGTTCTCAAATATGGCACAGATCTTTTCATCGTTAATACCGAGTATACTGTACATATAAATATATTTCTTATGTCTGCTAATTATAGCTGTTCAAGTAAATTATTACTCATTCCCCTTTGCCTGTATTTCGTGTAGACTTAGTATGACAATATTTTATTGTCTGCGCTTCCTTGGAATTAGTTATTGCTTTGCCTACTTTTTTATTATAGCACATTTTTATTTCAACTGAAATTTCTGAAAATTAGTTTCTGGGCATTGTTGAATTTCTTTCGTTTTTGACTTGAAAGACATTTGAACATAAAGATTAATGATTTTGTAGTCATCTCTTTTGACTTCTTAGAATTTATTAGAAAATTTGACAGTGAAAATATTTTCTTATAATATATTTTAAAATCATCTTCTAATGTTTATGATATTCAAACGGTCATTTCCAATCAACTGAAAACAATGTTTACTATTTTAATCTTAATAGTAGTGTATTTTTTGTTATTTTTCAATTTCCAAGGTAATTGTGAAAAAACACATTCGCATGGGATATAAAGGAAAAGAGTTTTTCGGAGCTAATAAATATATTAAAGTATTACAGAAAAAAAATTTTATACGAAAAATTAAATTTTTTTTACAAAGCATTGCTTATTGAAAACTTTTTCTTCACTCTCCAAAAAATATTTAGAGACAAATTAATTTTCATACCTGTCTAACGGGAAATTTTTTTTTGCTAAAAACGCTTCGTAATAACAAAAGAAATGTTTTCAAAACTTTCAGCCTGCAATTACGCTGTCGCACGGGAGAAACTTTAACTAAGCAGCTAAGTCAACAAATGTCATTTCTTTTATATGATTTAATTTTGTTTTTAAATGAATTATGAGTGATTCCTATTAGCGCTTAATATTTTATGAGTTTTCTTAAAGTTTATCTTAGTCGTACGGCGCTTTGTAATAGTAGTAGCAATTTTCGGACGACGTTACGTTTTGCTGGCTAAGAAATACTCGGAGGAAGAAAAATAGTGCAAAATTTCATTCTGTAAGAATTTTTATTAAAACTTTCAACAACCAATTTCATATACGAAAATTTGCTCAATATGAACTATAATATTATGAAATTGTTAACCTCTAACTGTAATTTTTTTTAATATTCATAGGAAGTTATACATTTTTACTATATTCGCGTAAGCTTTGTATGCTTTTTTCAAATGGAATGTTCAGCTTAAAATAAGAAAAAACTTAGCTGTTCTATTATAAAAATGTATTATGATGCTTTTGTCTCCTGTGAAATTAAAAAGAAGGAAAACTTAATTTTTTTACTAAAAAAGACCTACTTAATAAAAAAGAGAATTAATCGTGAATAATCTAAAATTCTTTTTAAGTTCTCTCTTTATGATTTCGCTGAAAATTATGTTAATTAATAATACAAAGCTCTAATTAAATAAAATAAAGTTGTCCATATGTTTATAAAGAAATAGTAAAAACTCATTAGACAAATATTTTTCTCTAATTATTTAATGAAAACAATGCTTCGAAGTATTTCTGTTGAAAAAATTCAAAACATTTTATTTCAGCAAATTTTTTTATCGAATACAGCATTTACGTGCATACATATTGTAGTATTCGAAAGCATATTGCAAACATTTTCAAAGCGTATTGTAAGCTATCCATACCATGGAGTATTAACGAAAAATAATTTACAACATTTTACTGAAAGCTGTTTTTCTATTATTTTGTGTTGTTGTGTTGCAAAATTGCACGGAAATGTAAAGAAGAGAATTCCATTTTGTTTTGCGAGCTCGCAAAAACGAAAACGTTTAGGGTATTTTGGCACAGTTTTTGCATAAAAATATTTTTTTAGCTTGTAAAAAATATATGCCGTAATAATCATATATACATATATGTATGTTTGCTATTATATATATTTTTTTTCTTGATTATATATGTATATTTACTTTAAACATATCTCTATGAATGTGTATAATTCCTGCGCTCAAATTTCTCTCTATATTAAAAAAATATTGATAATATTTGACGACAAAACAGCAAAAACAACGGTGAAAGCACTGCTGGGACACGATTTTTGAATAAAAGATCCGCATCTCTATGTCCTACGTCCTACGCGTAATGTGGGAGGTGGGGTGAATATACATATTTAGCAGTTTTATATGCTGTTTTGTGTTTGTTTTTATGTCTTTCTTGCAACCACTCATACAAAGAAAAATATATGCCTTAGTATGTGTATTGAAATATTTTTGAAATGAGCGAACTAAATAAATATTCAGAAGTGGAACATCGACAAAGATGAGCACGTCACCACACACAACGCCAAACACTGTTGGGGAGGGAAATAGTTGAGCAAGGTGAGATGCAAAGGAGGCGCAGAAGATGACATCGGCAGAGACTTGGGGGCCGGGCGCACACTTTGGTTAGACATGTGTGGTCATATGATTGGAGCAGAAATATATTTTTAAATTTTGAGAAATTGAAATTTTTTTATAACACCTATTTGCATATATATAAATTTCACAAGTTTATACATGCTGAAAACTGTTTTAATGTTAAACTGATATTATTTTACTTTTTAAATATTAAACCAAATATAAAATTTATTTAACAAATTTTTCGCATTGTTTTAATTATATATTATTGAACATTTTTTAATTTCATTATTAAAAGTTATTTAATTGAATTTAATTATATTGTTTAATAATGTTTCAATGTTATGTTTTTAAGCAGCTACATTTATGAATTAAACTATCAGTGTTAAGCTCAAATTTTTTTTTTGTCATTTTAGATATGTAAAATATTTTTTGTGCCTTTGTTAGACCCACAATTATTTTAAATTTTTGTCGATTTATTTTATTAATAATATTTTTTTAATTTTTTAATTACTTTTATCTAATAAATTTAGTTTAGTTATTTTAATTTTTATGTTTAAGATTGTATTAAGTTATATTAATTAAATTTTATTTTTTATTTTTTATTTTAATTATTAATTTTAATTTTATTGTAATCTTTCAAAAAATTATTTTATTTTAAGCCCTTATTAATAAATATTACTTTTTTAATTTTTTCGTATTTCTGTATTTATGTTAATAATTTATTTCTTTATTTTTTAATTCATAATTATAATAGTTAATAATTTAAGTTTCATTTTATTATTTTTAAATTAGTTAGTAGTTTCAAATATTTGTTGTCTACTTTTTTGCGAATATCTTTTAACTAAACTAACTTTCTATATTTCTTCTTTAGATGTTTTCACGATTTTTCATTAATTTTTACAATTGTAGTATTAATTTTTTATTTGTAATTTATAAACTTAAACATAATTGTTTTTATTTTAAGCATTTTCTTTAATTTTTTCGTATTTCTGTATTTATGTTATTTATTTATTACATTATTTTTAATTTATTTATTAATCTGAATTTTATTATTAATTTTAGCTAAGTTGAAATTTTTAAATGTTTTTCATTTAATTTTTGTTGCTTTTTTTAAATTAAAATAACTTAATTAATTTTTATTATTAATTTTTTATTTTATTGTAATCTCTAATAAGTTAATTTTATTTTAAGCCTTTTCTTAATTTTTTTTTTTATTTTTTTCGTATATCTTTATTTATTTTATTAAAAATTATGAAACAAATTTAAAAACAAATAAATATATATTTTTAAATTAATTAATAATTTTAGTTTTATTTATTAATTTTAGCCCAGTTAATATTTTATTTTAATTTTTGTTGGAAATATGTTTAAGTAAATTAACTTTATTTATATTTTTCTTTAAAATTTTTTTTAATTATTAATTCATTTAATTTATATATTCTTTTATTTTAATAAGGAGGTTTTTTATTTTGAATTTGGAAATTATTTAATCTTTTTTTATAAATTGTATAAAATTTTTATCTCTTTTTTTTATTAATTTTATATAATTTATTTACATTAAATAATTTAATTTAATTTTTATGCAGTAGTTTGTTTTAACCCTCTGTTACTAGTGATTTTTTAAATTAATCTAACTATACCCAAATTCAGTTTTTCTTTAATTTTAATTGTAGTTTTCATTTGATTTTAATTTTTTATTTTTCTTTAAATATTCTTTATTAAATATATTTTCTCATTAATACTTTTCGTATTTGTTCTCAAATTATTTTCCTTAACAACTATTGCAGATAATTTTTTTTTTAATTGTTTCATTGATTTGCTACCTTATGTATGGTATGTATTTGGATATATGCTTATGTACATAGCGAAAGGTCAAACATGAAACACGTGCAGTATGCAAAAACATATGTACACATTTTGATTTTTTTTTTTTTTGGCGAAAATTACCGTCCATATTTTTATAATTTTTATTGATCAATTGCCACTGTGAAACCATTTTTTCTCACTAAAAGTCTACACCAAATTTTAATAAATATTTTAGTCTTCGGGTTTTGAGTTTATAGAGTTTTTAATTTTTAATTTTTTTTATTGCTTCACAAGCGTTCTATCTTTGTAAATATTTAGCAAAAAGGGTAAAAAAACTAAAAATATATATACACAAAATTTCTCTTTTTTTAAATTTTTTTAGCTAAATTTTTGCTATAATTTTTTTGTAAAAAAGAAAATTAAACTATTAATAGTCAACTATGTAACAATAACAACAAAAACTTGTGTAGAGTAAATACTATGTATGTAACTAGTAATTGTATAAAGTAGAGATTGATTGTACACGTTACCACAAATCACAGATTCTTTTGATAACTGAATTTTGGCTATTCAATTTGTATGCCGAATAAAAACTTTCACGTCTCGTTTTCGCAGCTTTTAGCTTATATACATATGTAAAAATATGTATATGGGCGTGTGTGTTAATATATTTAATTTACTGCTTTCTGTGGTTGCGTGAGTTTCAGCGAAAAATTCCGTTTGATAATTTCTTTCTTTCTTCTAATTTTGTTGTTGTTTTTAACGTTTGAAATATATATATTTCGAATCGGTTTTTTTTGTTTGTTTGTTTTAATTTATTAGACTTTGTTATTTCGTTTTATTCGCGTTTAAACTAATGATTATTGTATTTTAGTATTTTGTGTGACCAAAAAAATTTAAAATCGCTTTATGAATTTATTAATCTATTTTCCATTGAGTTGAAAAAAATGAGAATAAAAATTCATTTCAAAATTCCGTTGCTAATTTATTGATGTATGTATAGATATATTAATATATGTAAGTATGTACGAATTGCTAAACGGTTTGCAGTTGTACTTGCAGCGGCGACGGTGCACTTAGCGCGCGCGTCTCGATTTTTGGTCGAATTTCGTTAAATTTGTCGTATCGAATTGAAGTGGCGAATCGTTGTGAGTTAAGGCAAAATGCTGATCGCGCCTCACAACGAAAAATTTTGGTTGAAATTTTTTTCGGTTGCATGTTTGTCATTGTATGGGTATGGTCGTGCTGACTGATGCGCCGCTAAGTGGTAGTTTCTCATTTTCAGATTTTCAGATATGTAAATATCTCACAGATACACTCGAGTTGAGCATATGTGGCACAAGAAGCAAAGAATCGCAGCAAATTTGTGTGGAAAAAAAACACTCAAAGCTAAATAGAGGTCCAACAGGATTGTCTTAAGGGAAAAACAGAGGAAAAAATCTCAAAAAAATAGTGCTTTTGGAGTTGAAAATCAGTTCTGTATATTTCTATGTGTCATATGAGGCACATAGTTTGCGGTACCTGTAGGGCAATCTTAAACAAACCAAAATCAGTCTATTATAATTAATAACACACATTCAGCAACAAAACACGCAATGAACTTTTAATTTTTAACTTAAAATATTTTTTTTTTGTGACCACGAAAATTTTCATATACTGATCAAAGTTGTTGTCCAAAAAATAAGGAAAAATGGTTAAAATTCATATCAGTGGGAATTGAAAAGTTTAGAAATAAGTAATTGAATTTCATGAGAAAAAATTGCGTGCAGCATTTTAATCCACCTAAAAGAGATGTCTTGACGCTTCCTTAAAAATGTTGACAACAAAACAAATTTGAAAAGTCGTTAGATGCTTAAAATATTCCAGTAAATTGCTTTACGGTTTTACACAAAATCCTTAATATAATTCTTATAATATTTATCGTGGAATCTAATTTTTATGATTTAATCAGTGAGAATCTTTCCATAACAAAGATCGATGAATAAAATTTTTTGCATATTTCTGAGGGAAGTTTTAGTGTCTTTTTTTTGTGACCTCTTCGTTCGAAACCAGTTATATGGTCCTAACTACACTTTCCTTTCGAAAAATTGTTCAAAGTAATTGCAAGCTATTTCCTGCCGGCTACTTGAATTGATGAGACTCGAGTTAGTGTTTCTGCGAGAATATTTTTAAATAAACACAAAATATGTTTGTATGTATAAGTACGAGATCACAGCACACCGACTCATGCCGAAGGTATACCCATACACTGCGCATTTTTGTGTATGAGTAAATCGAAGAGGCAGAAGAAGAAGACAATGATCATGGCGCTTGGTCTCACGACATCTGTGCTATTTTTACCATTGCTGTGGTGAATAGAACAGATAGTTTTTCAATACAAAATTTGTTGGTTTTCCCTATGTTTTATTTTTTAATTTTTTTACACTATTTCACACTACACTTTTTCATCGTTGAACGCAAGTGGCGGCAAGTGTAAATGAGCAGCAAAATAGATATATGGAATATAAGTACATATATACTTTGAGATGTAAAAGTATGTAAAACTGTATCTTAAAGTGCAAAAAAAAAAAAAAAGAATGAAAATTGCGCAAAATGTTGATTTCTGTGTTCTGTTTTTTATTTTATTTTCCAAATGTAAATTCTTTATTCTTGGCACTTAAGTGCACGATTTTGAATAATTTCAAGTGGTTTCTTTCTTATTGAATATGCATATGTTTCTAGTTTTTATATTCACTTTGCACTCACCCAAAAAGCTACCAGCTGTTTTCCGCTGTCGAACAAAAATTAGAACACTAAACTACGAGAACTACTTTCTACTGCTTGTTTGCGAATTCTATGAAAATTTGCAAGAATTTCAGGTGTGCGAATTGTTTATATATTGAAGGCGAAGAAGGCTTACACACCTTTCGGCTTTTGATATTCAACTTTTAGTCATACGCATATATACTTGTACATATATATATTTTTTATTAATATTTTCTTAATTTTCTAAATTGCTTTGCTGCTTATTACTCAGAAATCGTGTATTTCGAAAAATTTAGGCATGACAGTGAATTATAAAATATAAAAGGTTAAAAAAATCATACATGTGTATGAATAAGTATAGTACTTACTAGCCATAACTAGTAAAATTTTAGAAATTAGGTATACCTTGGTCATGGAAATTTTTGCGCTGCGCATGGGGCTCGCCAGGTAAAAACCGGCAGCACGATTATGCCTGTTGTAATATCATCAAAAGATTCCTATAACCTTTAGAAATCTTCAAAACCCTGTTTGCCGTCGACAGATGTTTATCTGTACTTGGTTTATAGCGATTTACCATGCAGTAAAGTAGAGTGCTGGTCTATGTCTGTGCACCGAGACCATGGTCGTTTTACATTTGGTCGGGTACCAGTTCAGAGTGCTTCAACTTTGCATCGCCACTTCAGACGTGCGGGGAGATTGAGAACCTGGACTTTTGTGGTTTAGAGTTCTACAATTGAAGGTTCATGTGAAAAAGGTTGAAAAAAGTTTCGTGGTCCTTCGAGGAAGTCGATGAAAGAGCGCCCGTTAAGATCATAACTTCAGACCGCTGAACTCTATCGAATGGCGGTCAACAGATGATACGAATGGATATATTCGAAAAATATTCGAGAGATAGGGTGAAAGAGAGGGGAGAGAAAGGAAGAGAGGGGGAGAGAGACGGAAAGAGATGGAGAGAGGGAGAGAGGGAGAGAGGGAGAGAGAGATAGAGCTGTCAACATGAACATTAATAAGAGATGATTTAGTCCTCGTAGTAAAGAGAATCATTACAGTCGTGCCTGTTATAAATGTTAAAACGAAGAGGAAGAAGTTTACCTATAGTAATACAATTAAATTGTAGCTCGAGTTAAGTGGTTATGGTGTGTGTGAACTGTTACCGTTAATTGTATAGTTTCCTATTAAATAGTGGAATGACTAATAAACACAAATATTTTTAATATTTTATTGAAAAAAATTTATTTTCTTTGTTAGAAAGAGAATTATCTTTCTAAGCTTCCCCTAATGGAGAGTAAGCTAGATAGCTTTCTACAGCGAAACTAAACTCATGTTCTCCACATGTTTTGTTGTTTTTAAAATAAATTCTTAAAATTTAAATTAAACTAAATGAAATGAAATTAAAAAGTATTCAAACTTTTTCTATTCTCTAAACTCTCATTGCCACAATTTTTTGTTTAATTTTTCTTTATTATCTCACAAGCCAGTCAGCACCACTTTTGCAGCCGCTCTGGTAATCTACTCGAAAAGTTTTTTATTAACAAATTTACCCAAGAATATGAAAGTTATTTGGGAGTGTTGTTTTAAATTAATAGAATTTATATGGACCAGCCGGACACTTGTTTTGTGAGTAAAGGGTCAAGTCGATGTTGTTTGTAACAACACTTGGTTAACACTTTTAATCTCATTATTTTTATTGTTGTTCTTCATAATGTTATCCCTGTTGTTGTTTTGGGAAACTGTGAAAATGTTTGTTTTTGATATACTTGTAAGGACATCAAATTGAGTTTAGCCAAAAAGGGTGAAGAAATAAACAAATAAACTTGCAATACTTAAACTGACAAACTGGCAGATAAATGATAATAAAACAACAAAATATATGTATGTGTATACCTATACAGGCAGTGTACAAAAGTAAATACTTGTGCATAAAATAATGTTGAGGAAATATAGAACAAGTATTTATGGGTAAAATTTCTGTAAATTAGTGTTTGTAGTGGATGAGCTTATATTATATAACAGTTTTTTAACGAGCTAAAAAGGAAGTTTTTGATATAAATTTTTGTTTATGCATTATATTCGTATGTATGTATATGTAATATACTTATGCGTGTTTGTTTATAAGGTTGTCTATGTATTTAATGATAGTCATAAAAACTTCCTTCTGTTCAACAAATTATGGATAAAAATTTATAGCCAACATAATAAGAGAATCACCAACAAACAGCGAATGATGAGAAGTGCCACTGGATTTTTTTTCAATTGCAGCCACTCGGTATGGTACTCAATTTTGTTTGAAGTATTCTTTACCATAATTTATTCGTTTTTGTCGTTTTTGCCAGCAAATAAAAAATTAAAGGTTAAAAAGGATTTTGTTTTAGAAAATCTAAGTACTGCACTTTGATCTTAGCCATATGACCGAGAAGCGAGAGCGAGAAGAAGTAGGAAGAATAAAAATGAAACAAAAGTAAGATATTGGCATTCACGAACTGGCTTACTCAATTTTTTCATTGCGCTTTTTTTTAGAAAAAAGAACAGAAGAGAGGAATAGAGGAGAAAGAGAGAGAGAGAGAGAAATATAGAGAGAGAGAGAGAGAGGGGGACAGAGAGAGAGAGAGAGAGAGAGAGCTTATGCACTAATTTTTCATAAAATTCAAAGGACTATGCTGATTCGGGCCTCACACAGATCATTCATGAAAATGGTTTAACAGAGCAGACCATAGGGCACATATTCTCTAGAACTTGTGGTACTTGTCAGTTGAATATATAGAGCACTGTCTGATAGATGAAATTTCTATGCAATGTACGATTAAGTAGATTATTCCACATTAAAATGCATTTTAAAGCCTTTTGCCTCATCCAAGTTGCTACTGAATGCTTCAAGCAAACCTCCTGTGTCAACTTCAATTCCGCTTTTTTGGACGGTTTTCGCCAAAAGATAGGTAAAAACTCTGCCAGCTAACACTGGCTTAGCCACCTGCTTTCGTTAATAAATTATAGCAGTTCTGTCGGTGAATTAACTTTTAAAAGGTATAAACGAAGTTTTTAAATTTATGGTTTCATAAATACAAACCTTGTGCCTCTCAAATTTGTTGCATAATTTGTTTTAAGAAATGAACTGATTGGAAGAAAGGCTGCCACCCTTGATTTGGATCGAACGTTTCGGTTTGATAAATCTATCTTATAGAAAAAAGTGATCGGTTTAAACAGCTGGAGAATATTTACTATCTGTCATCTGAAATACATCTTCCACCATTACCTAATGTGGAAGTGGATGTTTGTTTTGAAAGTAAAAATTTTGTAGCATAAGTAATGCGAGGATATAAGAGAGTAATTTCAATGGGCCTCAAATCAGAGAGTGAATAAAAGATACAGTCTTTAAAGAAAAACTGAATGATATTTAAAAACATAAAGGACATAATAGACAGCTTTTTAAATTTTCCAGGCAACAATAAAAATAATGACTACAAAGATTAACTTAGCGTGTGGTGATTGGATTATCGACCCTGCCACATGTCATTCAATAATATTGATTTTTAAGGCTCACATCCAAATGTTTTTCCTGAGAATTTAGATACTGTGAGTGAATTGAAATTGAATTGAAATATATATACAGATATACATACACATACATACATATATAAAAAGCTTTGTCCTGAATGAATGACAGATCAACCCATAGTCTAAACTATTGGTCCTAGAGATCTGAAATTTAGGGAGTGTGTTCTGGGTACGAAAGATTTTATGGAATGTAGACCAGAGTCCGACCTTTCCGAAAAAATCGTAATTTTTCTAAATCGATCGATTTTCACGAAATTGGATACATAGACTACTTTTTGTCTAAATATGCATAGAAAACACTTTTTCCTCTGGAAAGTGGGCTTGGGGTCGATTTATTCGAAATAATCGTGTTTATGATTCGTGGAGAACACTTTTACTCCCGGAAGTGGGCATAAAATTGATTCGATGGTCCGACATTTTTTAATATATTGGACATAGATGGCTCTTTGCCTATTTCAATCGATGGATAATTTTTTCTGGGCCTATCTATCCAAAAAAATCATATTTATGGTTCGATTTGCTTGAAATTTGAAACAAGGAAAATCTCTTCCCTAGACTAATATGTGGGAGACTTTTATTTCTTTTTCATATGTTTTAACATAATAGCTTATAAGTTAATATAAAATAAATATCGTCAAAACTGCCTACATCTTATCTTATCAAAGTTTAATACAATACTTAGCATTGATCATTTTTAAAATTAATCATCAATCGATTGCAACTTTCTGAGAGATTGGTCATTCGATCAGTCTGACTTTTGGTGAGATGGATTTCAGAGTTTTTAATTTGCAAACGAAATATTTTGACTGTAATATGTCCTTTTGTTGACCTATTTTAGTTCAAAGCGCAAAAGATATCACAAATAACATATAAAAATATTATTAAAAGAAAGGTTTCAAAATAAAAAAAGAGTTAAGTGCGTCAAGTTCAATTTGAAAATAGAAGATTGTCCCGTGCGGCATGACGTATATGCTCAAAATCATATAATAAATCAAAAAATATTCACTGAAATATATTTCTTTCAGGTAACCTAATGAAAAGATATACTGACCCTTTTTTCGTGTTTTTACATTGAAATTAAATAATATGTATAACAAATTATTTAATTGAAAGGCTACCAACAAACCAAATTATTGTAGCACTAATTGGTGGACAATATTTTCGGATTGCATGCATCATTAGGTGCAGTGATTAACAAGTGCATGTTAGCATTGCTTGTTGCAATTAGAATGCCTGCCAAATTTGCACACATAAACACACACACAGAGAAGAGCATAAATATAAATTTATATTCGCATGAATCGCAGCAGATGACAGTGAAATTGCTGCAAAAGCAAAAAAAAAGAAGAGAAATGAAAAAAATGATGCAAAATAATGGTAAAATCTAGATTTCTGCCATTCTCTGTTGACACTTTCAAAAATTAAATGTAATTTAAATGCAATTTGTTCACACACAACTGCCACGTAAGCGTACCGCCCACTCGGCTCTAGGTTGCACCAAATACCTACATAGCCTACATATGTATTTACATATACCATACGTGTATGTATGTATAAGTATCTACATACCCGTGTTTCAGCTGTTGCGATATATAGGTACTCGTACATTTGTAGTAAGTATGTGAGTAGTAAATACGAATGTTTGTAAGTTTGTATGTTTGTAAGTTTTTGTAAGTACACGTATGTAAGCATGACAGTATATGGTTAAGTATAGCACACAAGCACAGCCGGCTGCTCAGGAATTTTGCCAATTAAATTTTATATTGCATAAAAAGTTGCAAAAGAAAACACTTTTATACACATACATACATACATATATTTGAATAAATATACAGAACATATAAATTAACAACAACAATTGTAATTAAATCCGCCCTCACCGCTCCGACCTGCAAGCACGTGGCATGACTTTGAGTGAAACTTGTGAATTTTCCAAAATAAAATTCATTTAAAATTATTTCATTTCGTGCCTCATACCAACCCCCTAGGCCTCGAGGCAACTACATACAAGTACTTAACGTGGCAGGTGTGTGGCAATGGACACAAGCCGTTTGGTGTGAATTCGCTGAACTTAACGAAAATTCAACGAAAATCAGCCACTTAGCATTTGTGGACCAACTGAAATCATTAGCCAAAACGCTTTGAATTTGTAACATATGTATGAATATACACTGGTTGCCCCAAAAGAAACCGGCGATATTTTAAAAGAAAATAAATGCCCTTTTTTAATTTTATAATGAACTTTAATCAATTATGTAATTTCCATTTTGTTGGATGACCTTTCAACATCTTTCCGACAACATCATTATACCACGCTCATAGAGCTTCTGGCCTTTATCTGCAAAAAATCTGAACCAAGTGCGATTTTATAGCCTCGTCATTTACGAAAGTTTTGCCATTTAATGAGTTCTGTAAATCGAAACAAATGGTAGTCTGACGGTGCAAGGTCAGAGCTATATGGTGGTTGCATCAACAGTTCCTAGTCAAGCACTCTCAGTTTTTGGCGAGTGACCGAATACGCCTTTACGATTGACCAATTCTGGCCACTTCTCGTTGATGGATGTATTCAATTTGTCCAGTTGTTCACAGTAGACATCCGAATTAATCGTATGGTTCCTTGGAAGTAGCTCAAAATATACCATACACTTCCAATCCCACCAAACTGACAGCATAATCTTCTTTTGGTGAATATCAGCCTTTAATGTGGTTTGTTGCGCCTCATCATGCTTGGACCATGATCGTCAAGCGTTGACGCGGCTTGTTAAATGAATTTCGTTCAATATATGTGGTATCCAAATATCAAGCTTTTTTTTACCTGTACAAGACGTCGTATATGATTATGAATGGATGATTTTGGTATACTTAACTTCTCTCCAATCTCACGCTCAGTAATATGACGATCCAATTCGATTGAAGTCTTGATATCGTCATCAACAACTTCACTTGATCCCGAACGGAATCTGACAAACCAACTTCGACACTGTGTTTCTTTTAAGGTCTTATCACCATACAAAATATGCAACATTTTAGCAACCTGCGCTGCTTTTTTTCCTTTAAGGAAATACAATAAAAAAAGTAAAATATGGCGAAAATTTTCTTTTGTGGGCTCCATATTAAAACTGACGCCAAACAAACAAATATAAACAAAATCACGCGTACTTTTTTCTAAAGCAAGCTAAAAGTGACAGCCGTCTGTATGAAAATTCGTCGGCTTCTTTTGGGACAACCCAATGTATATATATATATATATATATATATATATATGCATTTGTGCGTAAAATATACATAAACCCCAGAGTATTTCAAATTCGTTCATTTGGTGCCAATTAATTAATATTTTATTTATATAAAAATCAATAAAGCTGTGCTGCAAGTGTTTGGTACATAGGTATGTATGTATGTGACTTCAGACTTTATGCCAAAGTGCTTTAAATTGCTTTTAGAAGCAAAATTTTTTAATGACCTAAACATGAGTGTGTGTGTTTGTGGCCGAATAACACTTGCCACTATTAAAATTAATCTTTGCTTTCGCTGTCTTCAGTACAAAACCACATTCGTCCATACATACATACCTGTGTATGTACATATATAGATAAGGAAATGGAAGTACCCAAGTAGTCAGCAATTTATTAGTCACTTGGCAAATATTTGCGTAAAACTATAAAATTTAATAGTTTTTAAGTAGTGCTTAATTTCAGAATATAATAAATTTATAAATATGTGTTTGTGAACTAGGAATTACATAAATGTACTCGTATAAATAAATATTAAACAATATATAAAAGTGTTTTATTGCCACTCTTAGTGCGGTGGAAAGCATGTTTTTTTATTTGAAAAAAAAAAAAATTAAATTAATGTGGAAATGAAAGAAAAATTTCAGTAATTGCGTGGAAATCTATTGAGTAATACATATTGAAATAAGTTATTTTCAATTGCAGGCTTTTAGTTGATTAGTTTCGCATATTTGGATGAAGATATTTTCAGCGGTTTTTTTATAGATTAAGAAATATAATTGTTTTCACAAAATGTTCTCAATATGAGAGGAAGCAGGGGACAGATTCTTTATTTTTGCAGTTTGGGGAAATTTATTAAAAATGAAAATGAGAAGAAATGAGAAGACGCAAGATTAAAAATTCAATTGAATTTTCCAATAAAGCAATGGAAGTTTTTAGGCAACGAAGCAATTGATTTGAATGACACTAATTAACAAAAAGAACCATCAAGCTAATAACCTTGCCTTTTCAAACTATTAAAAAGAATTCTAAAATCTAAGATGTCTCCTTTTTCCATCGTAACAAAGTAAATAACATTATAACACCAAAGGGTATTGCTGTGTACAATATTATTTCTAGAGGCTTCCCAAAAAGATTCGACGGCCCACAGAAGGTTTCAAGACCAGGGCAAACTCTTGTAGCACCCAGAGGGATGATCTAATGACGGTTGCCCAGAGTATATTGAATTTATGAAGAGAACACTTTTCCATGCAAGCTGAAAGGTGGTGAAAGAGAAACACCGGGAGATGGTGAGCCCAACAGGAAATAAGCACACCGGAAAAGTTTAAGATTTCATGGAACAAAAATGCTGTTCCTTTGTGATATGTATTCCATATATATAATATTATATATTAAGACGAACACCATAGTTTACATAGACTATACTCGTATGTATGACTAGAATTCGTGTTGAACAATATAGGTACTAGCGAGAGCGATTGCTAACGATTCTAGTTTACAAAACAAAATATCCCTCTGGTAAATTGATGGCAGCCAAACCGATGTAGACATTAGAGTTTAGCTAATATGTGTTCCGGGTCACAAAGGCGCACAAGGAAGTATGCTGGCAGACAACATAAGAAGACTAAAAGCCTCTTCCTCTTAGGGTACAGCACAATAAAAGAGTTAAAAGCAAAAACCTTCATACATATACGAGTATATATGCCAGAAGTTAAAAACTCAAATAGCAGGAAGTACTCAGCCAGCGCCTATAGTTAGTAAAATATATTAAACAGTTATTTGTTTTTAAATTAATTTATGAATAAAAGTTATTCGCAAATTAAACTATATGCATGTTAACAGTTTTATATCAAATCAAATACCACGCCATCTTTAAAATTTAGTCATAGAACTAGTAAGTATTTACCGGCTGCAAAGATAGAATCAACGCTACACTGACAAATAGAGCCCACTTAAAAATAGTAAAAGTGACTAAATAAACCAAAAATATACTTAACCAATATATGGATGAATATAACCATACGAATGTACTATGTATATTTTTAGTTCAGGAAAAATTCAAATGAATAATCTGACAGTGCGCGTCATTACGGCGTATCTGCCAGTGCGGCAAACATATACGTCTGAGTACATTGTACGGATACATGCCAATTTGGAGGAAGCATAGAAGAAAATATAAATAAATAAATGAAAATAAGCTATTTTGGTTTTCAAAATTTTTAGTGTTCCTGGGTGACAAAATTTCTATTACTAATATAATTAAGTATTTGCACAAAAATAAATGAAATTCTTTTTAAATAACGTCATGCTTATTTCGAAGTAGAGCAGAAAGAGAAAGGAAAAACGACTTTGCAAGTATAAGAATTTGTATACAAATTTACACGTGCACTGAAAATTTGTTTTTTTTATTTGAAAATGAGTAAATAAGTGCAAGATTGTTCTAGATATTTTTTAAATGTATGTATATATTACACGGTACTAATATGTAAAAGTCTTATCAGTTCAATACCACAATTGCCGTCTATATTTTGAGATTATAGAACAAAAAGGAATATTAATCATTGAAATCATCATCGAGCTTGTTTCCCGTTTTTCCAAACTTTTTCAAAAAATGGTACTCTCCAAGATATCCCCTTTTCTATATGAATACGAAACTATACCAAACCATTAGTTCGGTATTCGCTAAAAATATGGTACTATAAACAAGTCCGTCGTATCACCAATGAGATCAGGAAGGCACTTGAGTTGAAAGAGTATTTCTCAGCAATATTTCTTTATGTGGCTCAAGCATTCGATAAAGTATGGCATGAAAGATTTAAATGTAAAATTAAAATGACCTTGCTAAAAAATTTCCATCAGATCTTCATATCATACCTTACTAAGCATGTCACATTCACTCTGAAGACAGAAACATGCCCAATACTGAAACTAAACAGCGTAATGGAATATACGGTGGATGACTCATCACATCGATGTTTTGAGTGCACAAATATTCAGCTCGATTAGTCGTGGTGAATACTGATCCATTTTTGGTGGTTAGTTTTCCCAACCATTACCTTGAAAGTGCTTCGTTCATGAACAAGTTTTGTTGGATTCAGTTCATCTTTAAACATCTCAAACCTTCAATTTATCACCTGTTGCGAAATCGTATTTTTTTTACATTTTTCTAAACCAATTCATTTGAACTTTTTTTTGGACGATTGACAAATTGTGTGGGATCTAATATGAGCAAGTGTTTTTCAGTCAAATGTTCATGCAATATCGAATGTATGCTTGTCTCATTAATACCTCTAGTTGTCTGATTCTCACGATAAGTCACATGACGATCTTGCAATATCAGTTTGCGCACAGCATCAATAGTTTTCGGAACAACAACTGATTTGGAACGACTTTCACGAAATTCTTTTTGGATTCCTCTAAGACCTCGATTGAATTCATCATATCATCGATACACACTGGTCCATGATTAAGTTTCATCAATCCACTGTTGCTGAGTTAATGCTCGTCGAATGTTGTAAAAAATCCATTTGTTTGGACGAGGGGAATATTTTAAGTTCATGTGAACAACTCAAATGGAGCTCGTGCGTTCAAACGTCGGAGTATGTATAACACCAAAAATGTCAAATTTTACGATATAATTGTCAGTTACAAGATTGCAATCCTCGTACAGTGAGATGGACAATTTAGTTCAAAAGTAAATTTCATTTCTGGTAAAAACCATCATTTTGAGAATATATCGCATAGTTTTTGGTAATTACACTGATTTGGAAAAATTATTCGATCATTTTCAAAGAGTTTCCTAGATTCGTTAGAAAAGATAAAAAAAGTTTTTTTTTTCCAAAATTTAAGAATTTATGTAGACAGTTCTTTGTTAATCATCTTCTTCACACTCTTTTACTGTACACCATACGTAGAAATTGTCCATTAATCATAAATTTAATGTATTGTGTTGACGGAAGACTCTTTTGGAAATAAGTATTTTGACTAATGAAGAAGGGTAAATTGGCTCTTTGAATACTTTTTGCGTCATTCTGTATATTTACATAAATACATTAACATATATTTCACACATTTGCTTTGTATTTCCTTTGTCAAACATGTAAATAAATATATATATATATATTTATATATATGTATATATATATATACGTGTATATATATATATATATATATATATATATATGTATATGAATATAAATAAAGCAAACACAAGCAAAGTGATGGAAGGAGCTCGGGGTAATGTGGATGTGCATGAAGAAAGCTGAAATATTTTGCTCTAAATAAAGAGGGAAAAATTAGTGTTCCCCACTTTTTGAATACGTAAAAACACTGTTAAAAAATATTTCATTTACTTTATGATGAGTGAATAATTACACCGTTATAAGTAAAATCTTTTCAGTACTTTTGAAGTACGCTTGAAGAAAATATCGAATATTCAAATTTGAAATTTAAAAAATATATGTATAAGGCTTTTTCACATTTCAAAACTGAAAGTAAAATAAAAAAATAATTTTTTCTCATTATACATATATTCAATCATAATTTTGCAAACACATTTCACACCCGTCAGATTTTTCATACAATATTTATATATTTAGTCAGACATTACCAACACTTTGGTTCTGTTCTGCTTAGGTGTTGTTGCCATGTCTGCAAATATCTCAGCTTTAATAATATAATCAGCCATTAATACATACATATATATTTTAATATGTGTGTCTATATAATATAAATTCATATGCATATGCTGACGTTAAGACTAGTGTGGATTGAAATTTTCAGGTGCAACCAGTTGAGAGCAAAGCAAACAAAGATTGACAGGGTCAGCTGCAAGTAATCATACATACTTATTATAATTAAATTCTTATCTACATATCTAATATTTCTAACAAGCAACTCTAGGCAACAATTTTTCACAAATGAAATTGAAAATTTTCAACCATTTAGATCTCTTTCGCTTGGCTCTGTGTACGCATTTGTTGGCCTTACGCCATTGGTTCTTGAGTTTGTAGTTGTTTTTCTAATTTTCTAGTTTTTTCTATTTTAAATTTTATTCTTATTAATTTGTGTTTTTCGATATGAGAAAAATTTACAGTTAGACAGCTATGAGGAGCTAAGAGCAAGCGCCAAAACAACAGCTGAACAAAAACAAAGGAAAAAAATAAAGAAAAAAAAAATAATAAACGAGACAATTAAAAAGCGGAATGTTTGTGAAGCTGAAGGAAATCTGAATATACACCAGCTTATTGCTTGGAAGGTGGGCAGGCGAATAGGTGGGTAGGTGGGTAGGTGGGTAGGTGGCGGTAGCAAACGCTCACACAGGCCGCGTTGACGCGATCAGTTAAAAATAAATTCACCTGAGCATTATTGCCTTGTTGCATTTGCTTTTAGCATTTCATGTCATTATTTATGACTGACTTGTTGTTGCTATTGCTAAATATTTTCACCATTGGAAATTTAGAATTAATAAAGTGTGAAGTACGTGTATGTATGTATGTATGTATATGTGCATACGTGTATGTGAAATTTCGAAAAAAGTAATAATTCAAAAAACAAATTGAAATTCCAAAGCGAAGCTATTCGTGAAAAAGGAGGTCAATGCGAATTGTTTAATTTGGGTTGTTTAATTCAATTAAATTTATTTCATTGTGTTTTTTAGTTTGAAATTTGGAGATTTTAATTACTAAGACTTCTATGAGTTGCTCATACGTGTATGTTAGCCACGTTAGCCTGCCATATGGGTAAATGGCATTGTAAAGGAAGAGAAGATGAAATTATGCAGTTAATTTAAAATCATAAACTTGTCTTTATATATTTATTTGACCAGTCTAAATATTTGTATTTATGTGCTAAAAATATTTGGCATTAGCATATTGCAGCGGCAGAGTTATTACCAGAGATAGTCAGAGAATAGTCGGGGGCAGCTATCAGCCACCGTCAAGAATTGATGAAGCGGTGGCATCTAGCACAAGGTCTGTTTCTCTCAATGAGCTTGAGTCTTTGTCTGTAACGCTAAAAGTTTGCCCAAAATCTTTCAAAGCTTATAGTGGCCAAACGAGAATCTTGAAAGGACTTCTACAGTGACATTGACGAAAGCGTAGAGGGCAGTAGATTTAGGAAAGTTCTCTCCAAGTGCTCCGCAATCCCAAACAACATCCATAAACTAAATAATGAATGGACTATATATTGTAATGAAATGCTGGATATCTTTAAGAACACCCCTTTTCCGGGATGCTTTACAGACTACAGCAAACTCATTCCAACCCATTAAATTTCCAGGATAAGATGGTATCTTCCTCTCCATCTCTATGTAAGGCCGCTCTGCATGAAGGGTATATCTCCAAGCTTGGATTAACGCCAAGTAATCTTTAACCTAAAAGGAGACAAAGCCATCCACATTAGTCCGAAGGACTTTCAGCCCACCAGTCTTACCACTTTTCTATTAGAAATCTTCGAAAGGCTGCTCGATAGCTATATAAGCCTAAATCTATCCATAGACAGCTTCTCGAGGAAAAGTTTGTCAATATAGTACTGCATTATTTAGTCGGGTGCATCGAAAGAGTTATTGCCTTCAAGGAGTACAGGCTTGGTACCTCGACACAGCAGAGACTTTTAGCAATATTCCTTCTGAATTTGTAATAGAGGCTCTTCGAGAAATGGGTCCCCAACAGCACACTAGGAATCTTGTAGAGTCTCTCCTAAGAAACAGGACCATTTTCGTAGAGATGGGGAGCGCCCAGACAAGACCAGATACACATAAAGAGGCACTCCTCAGTGATAAGTTTTACCTCCACTGTTGAATAGAAAATTGAACAGCGCAGTCTGCCGTGGTGCGGGCATAGGGACACAGTGGCGTTCCAAGCAATTGCAGGACAGAGCAACCTGGCAAGAAACTCAATCTTTCTATCCACAATAAAATATGCACACGATACAGGCTTATCTTATTTCATGGCAAAAGGAAACTCTGATAGCTGAATAAGATCACGTGCAACATAGTGACAAAGGAGAGGAAGAGTTTATTGAACACTACGTCTACTATTATGCGGCTTTGGCATCAACGCGACACAAGTTCCTTGGAAAACTTGTTTCAGCAAACTTTACCTCTACTTCCTTCAGTATTTGTTGCATATAATATATAATTTATCATCAAACATATTATTTACCTATGCTTATTGTTGATTCGTTTTGCGACTTTCATAAATAAACTTCCGCATTGAAGAGCGTCTGTCACGCTGCAGTCCATAATACAATAAAAGCAAGTGCCGCTAGTCCGAAACATTGTTTAGTACAAGCTATAAATTTGCAATTTTTCATGGGCTTGTTTCAGATGTAATGAATGCGTTTTTGTATTTTTACAAGCAACAAGTGATACATTTTCATTCAAATCTGAAGTGTGATCTCGCTGGGTGGATGGCAGGTGGATGACAAATTGCCATAGTAGCGATTCGAACAATGTAAGCGTGCGGCAAAAAGATTTACGCTTTCGTGATTTGTAGGATAGTATTTAATACACAGGCAGATTAAATTATCGTCATATAAATATAAGCACACAAAAATGCATATATATAATTCAACAATTGCATTGTGTGTGTATGTGTGTAGGTGCATGGCAAGTGCAAATGTGAAAATAAATGCAAATAATTGCAAAATTTATGTTTTACAAACAAAGTAGTTGCAAACAATGAACGACTCGGCTCACTAATTTCTAAATCATTGAACCATAAATTGTCGTCGCAACGGTAAATGTGGTAAACACGCGTAATTACAAAGAAAATAAGAAAAATAAAGAAAAGAAAAAGAAAAATAAAAAGAGAAATGTTTTTGCATGAATTATTTTCATCTAAAATGTAAATCCTTTAAATAACTAAATATGTAACAAAAATACCGTTATAAAGTTTTATATTTAGTCGGGCAACGCATTGTTCGTGTGTATATTTGCGCACACAAATATTGTATATATATATGTATTTAGGTCTGCTGCTAAATACATATCTATTGACCAAACTGCTTATTCATTAGCAAAACCACGACGAGGCCAAACAAAACAACCAATATTTTTCAGCTGTTGTCGCAGCTGTTTGAAAACCATTCGAGTGCGATTATTTGAATATTTTTGTGCAGAATATAAATTAAAAAAATTGTACATATACATACATAATAGAGACAGTGCCAGCCCATAACACCGCTAAATCTAATTTGCGTTTGAGTTAGTATATTTTTTCATTATTATTAGGTTGCTTGCATGTGACACGTATATATTCTTGAGCTCAAAAATATCTTGGGAATCTTAGTAAAAAATTAATGCTCTCGTTAGTAAAAAAAACTTCACAAAAACAAACCAATTTAAAAACTTTACTCCAAGCCACTGAAAATAGTCGATATTAAAAATCTGCTCAAACTATTTCAGAACGATTTTTTAATTAGTTTAGAGTAATTTCGACATCGCTTCTGATCTGATACAATAAGTCAATCCCACGAGGGCACATGACATACCGTTTGATTAAAATATTTTTTGCATACTTTGTGTTACCAAGAAAAAAATTTTAGTTTCACGAATAAATGGCATATCCTCAGTAAACACGTCGTATTTAAATAAATTTAGTACAATGTAAATATATAAAGACAGCGAGTCATTGAGCAGCCTAAACGTCTGGCATTGAAACAACGACATTCTTTTTCATTTTACCCTTATAAATAACACAAAATAAATTACAGAAAATAAAATGAATGGAAATAAAATAAAAAAAGAAAATTATATCAAATAAAATAAGACAAAATAATATATTTTAAAAACAATTAACTCATATAATATATAAATTAAAATTAAATTTAAATTAAAATAAAATAAATTAAAATAAAATAAAATAAAATGAAATAAAATAAAATAATATAAAATAAAATAAAATGAAATAAAATAAAATAAAATAAAATAAAATAAAATAAAATAAAATAAAATAAAATAAAATAAAATAAAATAAAATAAAATAAAATAAAATAAAATAAAATAAAATAAAATAAAATAAAATAAAATAAAATAAAATAAAATAAAATAAAATAAAATAAAATAAAATAAAATAAAATAAAATAAAATAAAATAAAATAAAATAAAATAAAATAAAATAAAATAAAATAAAATAAAATAAAATAAAATAAAATAAAATAAAATAAAATAAAATAAAATAAAATAAAATAAAATAAAATAAAATAAAATAAAATAAAATAAAATAAAATAAAATAAAATAAAATAAAATAAAATAAAATAAAATAAAATAAAATAAAATAAAATAAAATAAAATAAAATAAAATAAAATAAAATAAAATAAAATAAAATAAAATAAAATAAAATAAAATAAAATAAAATAAAATAAAATAAAATAAAATAAAATAAAATAAAATAAAATAAAATAAAATAAAATAAAATAAAATAAAATAAAATAAAATAAAATAAAATAAAATAAAATAAAATAAAATAAAATAAAATAAAATAAAATAAAATAAAATAAAATAAAATAAAATAAAATAAAATAAAATAAAATAAAATAAAATAAAATAAAATAAAATAAAATAAAATAAAATAAAATAAAATAAAATAAAATAAAATAAAATAAAATAAAATAAAATAAAATAAAATAAAATAAAATTAAATTAAATTAAATTAAATAAAGTAAAATAAAATAAAATAAAATAAAATAAGATAAAATAAATTAAATAGAAATAAAGAAAAATTTTATGATGTATGTATGAGATTTTGGATTTATAGGTATCCATATATATCATTTTGCATCTCGATGTTTTGTTCAACAAATGGAAGGACCTACAATGTATTTTAAGCCACCTCCGAACGTCGAATAGATTTTTATGAGGAGCATTTATTTAAATAAAATATTTATATTGCATTAATTTTAGTTTTTGGCCCAACCAATATTCAAACCCTTTAGAATGACAGTGCTGGACTCTTTTTTCACAAAAATTGAAAATGCTTTGGAGTTTGCGGTTTTTCTTTCATTTCTGTCTTTACTACCCTCTCCTTGCTCATGAAGCGATTCCACCCGCCATTATTAACCATTATTAACGTGTGTAAACAATTGTACGATTTTTAATTAATATGATAATTGAACGATACAAAAAGTCTGAACCGCAGAAATATTTTATTACGCACTAAACCGAAAACCTATCATATTTCGCTCGCATCAATCTGGCAGTTTTCCAGCAGGCAACAACACTTTCCTTATGTATATACATTTTATGTATCTACAATATCCATGTACTCAAAGTATTGAAGTCTTTACCTTTTCATAATTAAAAATTGCCATAAATAATAATTAGCCAATGTGTAAATAGCTCAACGCTAATCACCTTATAAAATTCTCTGCACAGATTATTAACTTTTCTCCGCCATCCGGCAACCCGCGCGTTAACAAGGCAATCTTAAATGTGGTAAATATTTAACTTTTCGTGTATTCAGGTGTTGAAACAATTCTGTACAATAAAAAAGAAAAAAAAAAACAACAACATCCAAAAAATTTCAAAGTATGCCACATTTTCCGATTGCCCGACGCCAATGTTTGCAAAAGTGCTAACAGTAATTTTAAGTGAAAAAGGGTTTCAGCTTAAATGCATACAGCCTCCATGACTCCTACTCTCACATTTTTAGACGTATTCAATGCTTCTTTCACTCAACATGGCATAAAATACGTCCGTCAGTGAAAAGGGAATGCCAATATTTATTTTTTTGAATTGTAAATTGAAAACAAAAAAAGAAAAAAAAAAATAATAATAAAATAAAAATGAAAACAAAAAAAGGTATCTCAACTTTGGGCGAATGTCTGCTGCCGCAGTTGTTCCAGCCTCTGCTGTTGCTATTGTTGTTAAGGCCAAATGTAAGCAAACTTAAGACATAAAATCAACAACAACAAATGCGCGCATTTAAGCCGCTTAGAAAACATTGCGGATCGCGATTTTCAACAATGCTTCAGTCATTCCAATAAAAAAAAAACAACAAAGCGGCAACAAAAAGGGTTAAATTTTGAAAATGGAAATTAATGAAACGAAAATAAATAAAAATCGAAAGCAGAAAGTGAAAATTTGACTGAACTTCAATAATAAGAGAAGGTGGTTGGAGGTGCAGGGTGCCGGCGGCAACAATATGCCGTCAATAATGAAACTGTTATTGCAATTATTTGTATACTCTTGCAGTGAGTTATAAAAAACCAAGGAAAGTATACTTGTCTGGTGTAATTCGAAGTTATGTTTAGGTTACAGTGTAACGAGAGACTGAAAGGTCAGGAAACAATAAAATAAAATAAAACAAAATAAAATAAAATAAAATAAAATAAAGTAAAATAAAATAAAATAATATAAAATAAAATAAAATAAAATAAAATAAAATAAAGTAAAATAAAATAAAATTATATAAAATAAAATAAAATAAAATAAAATAAAATAAAATAAAATAAAATAAAATAAAATAAAATAAATAAAATAAAATAAAATAAAATAAAATAAAATAAAATAAAATAAAATAAGTAAAAAATATTTCATTTAAAAATGTTATTTAAAAATTGTTTGCGATTGTAAAATATACCTACAATTTCTTCAATCTTCCATATTTTAGGCATTTAAATGTCTAAATACAACAACAAAAATTACTGCCGCTTGTGTGCAAATATTAATAATGACTGTAATAAGAGAATATCCCGCTCCTACTGAGCATTAATGATTCTCGTTACATAATACTTATATGTAATATAATATATGTATATGTATTATATAAAGTAGCTTATTTTTTGCCATCACAATTGTTGTAGTTGTATTTTTAATGCTTCAGAGAGCACCTATTCACAATTTTGTGCTTTGGTGTTGCATCCTGACTTATGCTTATATTCCAGTTTTTCACATACACGTACACAAGTGTACATACCACGTTTAATATGGGTAAAATACACCTGTGTGTGTATGTTGGAATATATTCTTTCAAATTAATAAAGCGTCTAAATTAAAATCATGTGTGAAAGTCAATGTTGTGTATACACGAGTACATACATACGTATATGGAGTTTGTTTGCCGCGCAAGAAGAGGGTTGCTCGAAGTTGTTGGCGAGAAAGCGCAGAAAGCAACAGGCGCCGCAAAGAGCATTTAAAAAGCACGCAGGCGAGGCTAACAGTAACGCTAGACTCAGCAGGGTGTGATAAGATTCACAAAAGACAATGATGGCGGTTACGATGACGATACGGCATTAACTAGCAAGCTTTGGGTATAATTTATAATGAGCTTTTGAATAGAAAAAATAGAAAAACGGCCAAAAAATCTAATATAAAAAATATGGCCCCTAAAACAAAACAAGAAAAAAACAGTCCTCTTTAATGATTGCGTACAGGCTGTGCGGTTCATATTACAAATCTTTGAGAGCGGAAGGTTTTGAAAATTTTCTACACTTCTTTAAATACCAAAATATTATTAAATGAGTAATCTTCAAAAATTTTAAATTAATTATAAAATAATTTTTAACTTTCTTTATATTTCTTAATTTAGTTTTTTACTTTCGGTATACTATAAAATGAATAACATCTTCATATAACTAATTGTTATGGGAAGAAAATTATTAGTTTTATTTTAATTTTTGTTTATAGTTTTGAAATTGTTCTTTTTTTAATGACTCATAAAACGGTAACTTTTTTCGTATGTTTAATATGCCTTATTCTCGTGATAGTTGAGTTTAAAAAAATATTCGCTTCACATATAAAGTGATGGCAACCCTTTTTGAAAACAGTTGAAACTACAATATAAGGGGAAAAATTTAAATATTAAAAAATATTTTTGGCATATAAAACTTTGGTTATCAAATATTTGAACTATTTTATTTTGTTTTATATTTTTATTTTAATTTAATTTTAGCTTACTCTCTTTTGGTTAATTTTGTTTTATATTATTCTATTTTTTCATTTTATTTGGACTTATTTATATTTTATTTTACCTTCATTAATTGCTTTTATTAAATATTAGTTTTGTTTATTTTATATTTTATACCTGATTTATATTAGTTTATAATATTCAATTTTTCTTATTGCATTTAATTGAACTTTACTTCATTTTGCTAATTTTATTATGTTTTATTTTATTTTTAAAGATTATATTATATTATATCATATTATTTTATTTTTGATTTTATATTGCTTTAAGTTATTTTATTTTATATTGTTTTATTTAATTTCATACTATTTTACATCGTTTAAAATTTTAAGTTAATTTTATTTCATTCAACTCAATTTAATTTAATTTAATTCTATTAGACTATTTCATTTATTTTTTTTTCATTTTATCTAATTTTGTTTTGTGTTTTTCATTGAATTTAATTGGATTTTATTAATTTCATATCATTTCATTTGATTTTGTTTCATTTTATTTTCTTATTTTATTTTATTTAATTTTCATTAAATCTTTTTTATTTTATTTTATTTTATTTTAATTTATTTATTTTATTTCATTAAATTTTTTTATTTTTTTGGCCTTATTTTATATTAAACTATAAAAAAAATTTCAGTTTTTCATTTAATTTAATTTAATTCAATTTAATTTAATTTCGTTTTGTTTTATTTTATTTTATTCTATTTTATTGCATTTTAGTAGTTTATTTTGTTTGATATTTTCAATTTGATTTAATTTAGTTTTATTATTTTTATATAACTTTTTTTTATTTAATATATTGAATTAGGTTTAATTTAATTTCACTTCACTTTACTTTATCGTATTTTATTTTAATTTTGATATGCTTGGATCGTATCAAGCTTTTAATACATTTGTAAATTTGAGACAGGTGGCAACATTTGTAATTCTGGAATTTTTCGTCACTCAACATTTTTATGTATTAAATTGTATCACAATTTTCTCACGAACTGTACTTTTACTTAGCTTTGACAGCGAAAAATGACAGCTTGCATCATTAAACAAACATACATACATACTTACATATATTGTACAATACTTACATATACAAATATTTCTGTATTCATCATTTGACGTTGATAAGCAAATCAGGCCCGCATCAGCGAGACCGTTGAATGGCTCATTTGACAGTATTTATGTGCTTCCACATAAAAAGAGGGAAGAAAAGAAACCATTGACATTATAAAGAAAAACACACACCCTTAGATAAGCACATACCCATTTATAAATGTGTTTATGTGTTTATATGCATGTTTGTGAGCGCCTCGTTATATTATATTTCTGAAATATGAAAGCATCACAAACATTTTGAGTAAGGTTCACACTTTTTATGTTGGCAACAATTTACAATTTCCGCCAAACACGATTCTTAACGGCTTAGCCAAGACTATGTACGCAACAAAAAAAAAAAAAAAAAATGGAAGGAAAAAAAATCTGAAGAAAAACCGAACTGAATATTATGAGTAAAATGTAGCGGAGATATTAAAATTTCATTAGCATGTAATGCTAATTAATTTCGTCCTGTCTGCGCATGAATTATTATCTCTGTGCGCGTATTTTTTATTACTTCATATATTGCTGTTGTTCGCTTTTAATACAGTATATGCATATTTATATGTTTTTTTTAACTGTATATATGGGCGTGTAAATATATGTGTGGAGAAAGAAGAAAAGCTGTTTATTAAACGCGTTTAATTCTTTTCTTTCCTTTTTTTATTTACATACTCGTACATATTAAATAATAAATTTGATTTTGGTAACCTTTTTTGGTGACGTGCTTTGAATTTTTTATTCGTTTACTTTTCTGCTGTCAAATTGTAATTTTTTGTATCGTTTTAATGCTGTGCGCGCATCAATCTTGACACAAAAAATACGCTTTTGATTGAAAGCTTTGGTAATGCAAAAAAAAAAAAAAGAAAAATATACAATGAAATAAATATGTATATTAATAAATTTAAGATTAAATCATTATTCACTTTATGTGAATGAGTAATTTAAACGGATAAATTAACATTAAAGGTAAAGAAGTATCAATGAGAGCATATATGCAAATGTGTGTATAAATATCTCTGTGTTTTGTTTATCTCTGTTTTTATTCATGATTAATTTTTTAACTGGAGAAAAAAGTTGTAAGCATTTATCTCTATGAATAAAAACAAAGACATTGCGTTGGATGGTTGTTTGGAAGGAACATTTACACTTATCTACTTACCAAAAAGTTTAGTAATTTTCTTACACATGTGTAAGCAATTAAGTAGTTCATGAGAGTCTGCATAAATGTGCAATTTTTTTTTTTTTTTTTTTTGATTAATTACAAATGCAGTTGTATATGAGTTTTCTTCATGCAAGGCTAGATAAATGTTTGAAAATTATCTTAAGTCGGAAAAGAAAGGAAATTTACACAAAAGTGGGATATTCCTGCATTATCCAAATTAAAAATTCAAATCTTATTTTGATATGGTAAAGAAGACGACTGAATTTTTTTACCTTATTTTAAAAGTTCTAAAATTTTATAAAAATCGGCGAAATTACAAAGCCATTGAAAATTCATTAATTAAAAACAATTTTTTACAAATACTTTCTGTAAATTTTTTTAGCTTTTTTTATTAGAAAAATACTAAGCCAAATAAAAAGTATTTATTTTTCCATTTTTTCTATGTTTCATATGTTTGCTTAAGTTTTTAATTTAACTAAAAATTTAAACAAAATTTTAGCCGAGTTAGAAGAGAAATAATAGTAAACACAACAAGAAAGATTTTTTTATACTAGAAAGAGAGTCTGGCAGTTCTAAGCTGCTGGCATGAAAATTAAAGTCGTGAGCCAATCGGGGAAATGGTTTAATCAGTTCATAATTTATTTTACATGATTTTAATAGTAAAAGCTTAAACTGCTTAAATACATGTCTTGGAACATTCAGGTTTACATCAGACAAGAGCCTTGGACTACAAATTGATCCGGTAAGAATTTTGACTACGAACAACGCGCCTAACATTTCCCTACGATATTTAAGAGTAGGTAGACTTATGAGCTTTAAACGGTTGGTAAAGGAAGGAAGATTTATTGTAGAATTCCATTGGAAATGTGTTAATGCAAAAAGTGAGAATTGTTTTAGAAAAGTTTGCTGAAAATATATTTTAAATAAAAGTTGCAACCTTTTTGAAACACTTAAATAGAAAAATTACTGAAAGCGCAACAGGTTGGTCAGGATAATAATCTAGATTACACATTTTTCTTTAAGAAAGACTCAGACGATAATTTTAGTTTCAGAGTTAGACGTAGCCATATTGCCAAGTACCACTTTAGTTTATTTGTGCCTGCAGGACGATGTTCGTGATAAGCGCGCTTCCAAATTCAATACCACAAAATGAAAGAGTACAATAAATTTCGGTAGAACAAAACCAAAATGTCGAAAAGAAATATGTTTGCACTCCACTCGAACTCATCACGTGCCACATATGAACGCCAACACGTGCAACATATCATAAGCAACACGTTTGCATTGCAACAACAACCAACAACAATAACACGAACAACACATTGTTTATACTTTACACATGTAGTGCTTATTACAGCAACAGTAACAACAACTACAACATTACCAACACCAACATTTACACACACACACACACACACACACAGTCGTACCTTCAATGGCGGTGATGTACGGACGCGGTGAAACATTATCGAACGAACGATTAATTATGCCACTATCACGTGGCATTGCGGCACACTGATGATGATGATGCAACACAACTGCAGGCTCTCCAACCATATCCAGGCTTTGCTTCTGGCAGTGGTTGCCCGGGACAACTAGCTGCTGCTGCTGTTGCTGTTGCCGTTGCTGTTGTTCCGCTTGGCTCCGGTACACCTCTTGGTGTTTGACTTCGTCGGTGGGCGTGTGGGTCGACTGCAACTGAGCCGACATTTGCAACTTCCCGATTGCGGTAGAGGTAAAATCAGTGGCACTGCTAACAGCCAACAACTGAGTTTGCCCGTTAGTCGTTGTAATGTGAGCTTGCCTTGCAGGAGGTGTTGTCTGAGTGCCGCCAGCACGTGCACAGCTCACCAAGGAGGGAGATGGTGTTAAAGGTACTAACGGAGCTGTTCTTTTCACGGTGTGAGTTTTGTTGTAACGGCGTTGAAACGCAATAGCCTGCTTATCATTTGCTGCAACACGGCGCTGCCGCTGATCGGCTTCTTCAACGGCATCATCCTCATCTTCGTCACCATCATCATCATCATCATTGTCGTCTGTGCTTGCCTCTGCATCTGCATAATGCGTGACCGCACTGTGCGTGAGTGCAGTGTCCATTTCAATTTGCGCCTTTGCAGTGTCTTGCGGTGCTACGGCGCCAGCTCCGGCTCGGTTGGCGGCTAACACGTTTTGCTGCTTGACTGGCACTGCAATAGGTGCACGCACTAGTAAGCCAACATTGTGACCTTCTACCTGTGGCACAAACTCGACCAAAGTCAGGCGCTCAGTAGATACGGCTCCGGCCTTGGTGTGGCCAAATTGAGAGCATGGCGTGCTATGTTCAGTGTGTTTTACTTGTGCCGCCGTATTATCGGTGTCTGTGGCAGTGGCCGCGTATTGTCGCACGCTGTCATCAATCAGTTCGGTAATGTCAAGCGGATTGAGACCGTAAGGTGAGGCGGCGCGTGTGGAAGCATGCGGCTCAATTAGAGCAGCGGGATATTTACGTGTGGGCGAACAACTAGTGCGCCTCGCACGTGGGCTGACAGAACGGCTACGTGAATGCCCCATTGTATTTGGTTGTTGTAGGCGTGGCGAGGCTGCAGAAGAAGAAGAAGACATTGATTGCTGTTTGACTGACTGAAGTTGTGGCACAAATGATGGATGGCTTTCAGTTTTGGTCGCCTCCACAGTCGGCATAGTCTGACTAACTACATCAATTTGCACTTCATTGTTGTCGCCTTTGCGCTTGTCCACCCCGCTCGTCCGTGGCATATCAACGGTATGCTTCCAAGTTATTTGTTGCTTAAAACATGGACTTGGTATGTCGTAGGTGGCTTTGTATGTGTCGAAACTGTCGGCGCTCTCGGATACTTGCCGCTTTTTGTTTCCCTCATTGATATGCACCGTTAATTGGCCTCGAATGCCGTGAATTGTGCATTTGTCTGGCGCGTCGCTAGCCAAAACCGGGCTGGTGAACTCTTTCGACTTTAACTGTTGTCTCGCCAGCTCCGCGTCTGCTGCTGCCACAGTGTTGTTTGCTGATTTGCCTGCTCCCTTTATGTACACGTCGAATTCGTTGGCTGTGTCTGAGATTTCGGTTGATTGCATACACGTATACCCATCGTGCTTGGATTTTTGGTTACTCTTCTTTGTGGGTGAGATTGCTGATTGCTGTTGATTTAGTTCTTCTCTTGTCGTCGGTTTGTGTTGTTGTTGATACTCAGCCAAGGTATCTTCTAGTTGAACCTGATTTGCGGCTACAAGCTCATTGCTATTCGCTTGTTTTTGCTCCTTCTCGACTCTCGGTATTGTTAGCTGCTCGGCTTGTTGTTGTTGTGTTGTTGCCACATCCAGTTGCAGCACGTCAATCACCTGTTCGACCAGCTGCTCCTGCGATTGATGCGTAGAAATATAACCGGAAACCACATTTTTGCATAACTCTTTTGGCAGACTGCCGGCACGGAGAGGTTGCAGTGGCGGTAGTGGCGGCGGTGGCAGTGGTGGTGGTGTGGGTGGCTTCGGAGCCTGCTGTGAATGTGGCTGATACCGTTGCAGACGTTCGTGTTGCTGTTGACGTTGCTCAGCTTCACTCAGACAGTGGCGTGATACGGGCTTACCTACTGCCGATTGCACTCTCTTCGCTTCAGCTGCCGACTCCTTCCATTTTGGAGTTGCGGTTGCGCTTGCTCCTTCCTCTTCCACTTTAATGCTGGTTGTGCGTCGTGTTGCCAAGGGTGTGGTAGGTGCAGAATTACTATATGTTGGCCAGTAGGGTGAAATAGGTGGAGCTTGTTGTTTTTGTTTTGCTTCTTGCTTCACTGGACTTATTGCGGTTGCTAGTTGCTCATAATTGGCGACGACATCCACAACGTGTTCAGGTGTGACGGCGCGGGCGGCCATCGTTCCATATGGAGCTTCCTTCGTTGCAGCTTTTGAAACCAATTTTGTTGTGCTAACATCACCAGTTCGACCACAGTTCTTTATCAATTCCACCGTAAGCTTGCCAAGACCCTCCGTTGCTGAATTGATTGGTTCGAAATTCCTATTTTCATTTGTCCCAATCGTCTGAGCCTTACCTGAACTTCCATCTGCCTCACCAACGTCATTAATATTGCCGTTATCTGCAGAGTGCTCGCAATTATTGCTGTCATCAATTTCGCCCTTCACCATGGCAATTTCATCGCCCACATTACCCACCTTATCGTCATCTTCAATTTCAATTAGTGCGATATTAGTTGGCTTTCGTCCAGCAGCTCTGGCGCTGGCCTCATCGAGATTTTCCAATATCGTTACTCGCTTTGCCAAGGTTGCTGTTGGCGCAAAGTGGTGCTCAACCAGCAGCAAACCCTTCTCCCTGGAAGCGACTTCGGACGGTTTAGTGCTAGGTGGGACGTTGTGGGAAGGTTGTTTACACGGCACCGCAATCAAGCGACGCATTAACGGCTGAAGTATGCTGCCATCATCAGCACTTTGAATTTCTAATTCCTTTGCATTCTTCACATGTTTGGCACTTAGTTTGACAGTCGCCTTTTCACCCTCTACCTTAATGGTGGACAAATCCTGCAGAGCCTGCTCAACCACAGGCATATTTTCCAGCACGATTGGTTGTAGAAGTGTTTCGACTTCTTGTAGATTGTCATCGGTGACATTAAGGATACGTAATGGTGGATGTTGTAGCAGTTGACGGGCGAGAGTTTGGAGGGGACTCTCGGTAGGCAACGAGCTTGCGCGGACTTGTTGATTTAATAGCTCAGAGTGTTTGGATTGTGTTTCGATTTCTTCGGAAATTGGTTGCTCTACTTGCGCTTGCTGCTGTTGCATTCCACCTTCGCCCGTCGTGTGTGCTCGCCTTTTTGGCTGTGGTAGGCTGCGATTTAGCGCCACTTTTGCATTTTCCATATACGTGTCTATCTGCCGCAGGTGCTCTGCTATGGATTGTTGAAAGAGTCCATATTTTGTCTCCAGGGCTGCAATTTCGGCTGCATTAGTTCTATGCTGCTCTGCTGCTGACACTTCCATTAGCTCGGAGTTGTGAGCTCTGTTACTATTGCTACTTGGCGGCTCCACGGTGACTGCAACATGAGGCTCGTTTTGTCGTAGATGGGCGGATTGTTGTGCTTTCATTGCTTTCTTGTTTATTTGCCAGTCATTTCCATCAACGCAATCCCGCTTGCCGTCATCTCCAGTATATGCGGGTGACGCAAACGCTTTTACTGGTGTTGTTGTGGCAGCATTTTCACGCGCATCGGGCACATCGCCAAATGGTCCGTACAAGTATTCACCATCAGTGTAGTAAATACCACGAGGTCGATTGGGTCGCGTCTTTTGTTGGCCCTGTAGTCCTTCTGCTAAAGCTGAAACTTTGATTTTGCTCTTAGCAACCTCATTGTCGTTGGCTTTGCCTGCCGCATTTAGTGGCTCTTGTGGTTGGCGATTACGCGTTGTGGCTCTGCTGCTCATACGTTGCTGCTGCTGCTGTTGCTGAGGCTCTACACACACTTTCTGTTCAGTGGCGTTGTGTTCGGGTAATTTGGTCGCATGTGTGACATCCCTAGGCTTTTTATTAATTTCATTGATGCCGTCGGAAGGAAGATTTATTTTATTTTTAGTCTTACTGACGTCACTGGCAGCTGACTGCCTTCCATTTTTATGAGGCTTTCCACTGTGGTTACTGTGAAAGATGGTTGTTTGTTTCTCTGTTTTGGGTTGCGTAGCAACTGTTCGTGAAGAGCTGCGCTGTGTAGTTGGTGGTGGTGGCGGTGGTGGTGCTGAACCGGTGCCGGCATATGTGGGCTCTGCAGAGTCTTCTTTCTTCCTCCTAGTAACTATGCCCGCTTTGAGCGAGGTCTGTGAACGCTCGCCAGCCGTCCAGTGCTGCAGCAGATCCTCTGTTGGTGAGGGCACTATTGTTATGGCCGCCGGAATGTAGGCCACTGTGCGGTCATCTAAATCAATCGAACGCAAATATATGCAAGCGTCGTCGTAGATCTGATCTGCGCTGACGGTGCTGAGATCGCGACGTGGCGGCACTTGATGCCGTTCAGCACGCTTGACGATGCTTTCCGGTTCTAGCTCGATGGGTATGACTCTTGTGGCATGCGGTTCTCGCAAATTACTCTCGCTATTGCTGCGTCGTTGATATTTGTTTTGTTGTTGTTGTTGTTGTTGTTGTTTTGAGATTTGGCTTGGCAGCCTCGGGGTCCGCTGTAATTCGAAAGACCGTGTTGTGCCTATATCGCCGGCTCTGCTTGCGGTGTACTTCCCAGGTGCAGTTGCCTGTGAAGGTGGCGCGGGTAGCGGAATTTGCTCCAGGTCGCTTATTTGTTGCACATTAATTGACTTTTCTTCGTCCAAAACACCTGCAGATTTTGGGGATGTGCGCTGCTTAGGTTGTTGTTCAGCTACATTTATGGTTTCAGCATACGGTTTTCTACCACTAGCGATTCTACCGTTCACAAAAGCAACCGATTCATCAGCGTCCATGTCATCATAACAGATTTTTATTTCCGTTGCCAATTTAATGGCACGTCGCTGTACACGCGGTGACATGGCTCCACCACTGAGTTTTGATGGATTGCCTATCGGCAGGGAGCTACTACGACTGTTGCCGGAGGCGCCATCATCGCCCCTACCGCAGGTCGTTACATTGACTTCTGTTATGCTACTCGCTGGTGTCATACGCACGGCGGGACTACTGCCACCGCTTGCGGAACCACCGCCGCCCGAGCGTGGCTTTAATGGCGGCAACTGTTCGCGCCTACGCCCTCGATCTAACGATTGTGATTGCCGTTTATTATTTATGGTGGCCATTGTTGCCATTCCTCGGCCGATAAATTGTTGCTGTTGTTGCTCCGACATGGTGGCAGCGGCAATATTGTCATAACTGTACCATTTTTTTGGCATCTCCAGCTCACGCCGCGCCAATTGCTCGAAATAGGAACGTCGTGGCTCCACCAGCCCAATATTTTCGTCGGCTGCTTTGGTTTCGGGTGCGGAGAATCCACGCGCCATCGGCGTATTGTAATCATCAAAAGCATCCTCAGAGCAAGTGGTGGTGGCAACATTAGTCACCTCGCCGCACGCCTCGTCATTTTTTATGGCTTTAGGCCAATTGGTTGTTGTTGCTGCTGTCGGTTTTGAGGCAGTGGGGCCGAGAGCTTCTACAGCCGCATTGACCGATGATGTATTGGCCATGTTATTGTGCACATTTGTCAATGTTTGCTGCGCCGTGCCAGAAGCTTCAGCTGAGGCAGAGACGCTTGTGGATCGCGTCTCGCGAGAGCTATCGTTGACACGCGCTGATTTATTTGTCGCATTTTTCTGCAATTTTTGCTTTTGTTTTTTTAACTGTGACTGCTGCAATTGCTCCATTTTATTGCGTTGCCGCAACTCGGTGGGCGTTGGATCAATTATTCGCGTGGGACTATTGAATTTCTCACGTATGGCATCGATGCCGTGCCGTTTGCAGACGCTCTCCGTAAAGTGAACGGCATTGTTGTAGCAGGTACAGCTGCTGCTACCACCCTGCTTCTGCTTTCCCGTGTGAGTTTGTTGTTGCTGTTGATATTCCTTTGAAGCACTGCGCGAATGTGTGAGTGATTGCGTTCCCCCACTCAACCCCGGCGGCTGAGTACGCGTCTCATCCGCCACCCGCTCCCTTCCAATCGTATAATCACTGCACTGTGGCGGCCAGCTGTGGTCGCGTTTATGCAAATTCCTGCGTGTGGCGAGGCGATTTATCTTCAGCACCGTATCACGGTCGATGGTGATGTCGTGCTGATGGCTCAGGTATTGCGTTTTGATGTGCTCCAACTGCTGCTGGTGCACCGGTGTGTGCATGGCTTCCTCATAGTACTGCTGATAGTGGCGCGCGGGTGTCAAAGAAGCGGGTTGGCGTTGTCGTGAGCGACTCTGTCGTGTACAAGCCACGTCTAATGTCCATGGGGGAGGCGAGCGTTCGAAGCGTGTTGCAAGTTCATATGCATAGATAATATTCGTTGTGGGATTTGGTCGGTTGTGTGCTTGTTTTTGTGGTTATTGTCGGTTGTCGGTCATTATAGTTGGTCATTTGTTGTTGATTGTTAGCATTTGATTTGGTTATTCGTTATTTTCCCCCATTTTGTTGCCATTTTTTTTTTAGTATTAACGTGTCAACGTTGTTGTTGTCGTTGTTGTTGAGTTAAAATCACGCGCGGACAAGAAAATAGACTTGCATTAATATTTTTGTCAGCTTTGTATAGAATATTTAAATTTTTATTTATTGTGACAAATGACACAATTAACATAAAAAATTGCTTGCGGGAGTTCCACTTGGGCTATCTGGAATTTTAAAATAAAACACACACACATATGTATTCTTATGTAGTTATGTATCGTATTCTTAAAAATAGCCTCGTGTATACGTGACGGTAATATTGTGAATTTTTTAAAAAGTCTGGAATAATATCTGGAAAAACAGCTGAGGATTAAGAGAGAGCGGAGGAAAACGAGAAGAGGAAGTGGGAAGTGATACATATGTATAATTGTAATGAAATATGACCGATTTTCACCTTGATAAAAACAAAGCCTCAAAGGATTACTCTTTTTTCGTAAAAATATAGAGGAAATAGAAAACAATTAAATAAATAATTATTTCGAGTGTGAGAAGCTAGTGAGATGACGAGCCTCGAAATGTTAACGCTCGTATAGAGAATTCATCAACCAACAACGATGAAGTTTCGACAGCGATACCCAGCATGAAAAATAACATAGTGAGAAGAGCGATTAGCTTATTGGCAGGGTTATTTAATTATGGCATCGAAGAACTGACAAAGTGCATGTAAAGGTTCTTTGTAGTAGACAGTAGTGTAAAGTCGTCTCAGATATATGATAATAATTCACCCTTGGCCTTTATGCTTTGAATCCTGGACTTATCCCTTGAGAAGGAGATTGACACACATCATCCTTATGACAATTTCAAAGTTATTCTTGTCAGCCTACTGGTAGTGATATGAAGAGGAGATGAACTCGGCTTTGCTTGGTGTCTCTAATTTGTCGGTCTTCGAAAAGAAGAAACTGCTGGCATATTATTCTTGATTCGGGTATAACTGCGTGAGCGTTTGCTAACCAAATTAAGCAGAAGAAACATTGTACTGGACAAGTGCTCCTGTGAATTTCTTAACTGCGCGTGTAGATACACAAGTATAATAATTATTTGCATAAAAATTATTTCATATCAACTAGGCTTTATTTCAGTATATGATGTGTTTCCCATGTGAGTGAACTAAAAAACAGAAAACTCATTAAGGGAAATTTTATATTTATTCTTATTTTGAGTGAGGAAAAAACAATCACTCAATACAATAACTCATGCAATGAGTGATGCTAATAATTCAGCAACTAGTCTCTCTTCTCAGAGAGTGGGAGGATGGCAGTCAATATGTAGAAGAGAGTGCGAAATTGGTTGAAATATTGAAAATATGATATTTTTTGATAATATATACATATATAATGAAAAATATTCAGAGGTAAAACCTATATTTATATACAAAATACATGTTTTCACCCACATCCAGCTCTAGATTTGCTCTGTTAAACACATTCAAAAGTAAATATTTACGTGTGTGCGTATATGTACTTGGTACATAAACGCCAACATATCTCATGCCTATACATACTATGTAGTGCAAGGTGAATATATTAAAAATAGATAGCCACCAAAGTCTGTCAATGTCTATATACACTTATTGTTGCATTTTATCGTACTTAAACCAAAAAACAAAATGATAAATACAAAAATTTAAAATAAAATAAATCAAACTAAACTAAACTACATACTATCACATAAAACAAAATAAAATGAAGTAAAGAAGAAATAAAATAATATAAATTAAATTAATATAAAATAGAATAAAATAAAGTAAAAATAAAGTAAAATAAAATAAAATAAAATAAAACAAAATAAAATAAAAAAGTAAAATAAAATAAAATAAAATAACATAAAATAAAACAAAATAAAATAAAAAAAATAAAAAAATTATTTAAATTAAATAAAATTAATTTAAACTAAATTATATACACAAAATAAAATTAAAAAAAATTAATATAATTAAACTAAATAAAATTGTTAAGAACAACAAATTCATTATCTACATTGGTATGCAGCTCTTTTAGTTTGTACAAAGAAACAAAAGTTAATTTTTTTCCTATTTGCGGTCCACATGATATTTTTAAGAGTTTATGACAATAGACTTTGATTTATATTTTAAAAATAATTTGTGGCTATGATTCAGAGATTGAAATAGTTCATTTACTAAAGTGTATGCTTGCACATTTATTCAAATTGTTGTACATAATCGTCTTCAATTGTTTTTTGGTATAAATAATTGCTTGATTAAATGGGTGCTTTTGGACACAAAATATAAGCATATTAAATTTTGTTTACTTGAATATAGCTTCCAAATAAATCTCCTGATGTTCGTAAACATTTTCAAATCAAATTATTTGACACGATCCCAAAGTATACTATATGTTTCTAATCCCCAATGACTATACGCTACACTACATGTTTACTTATTTATACAATCATACAATTTTCTTTTTGCAGTATGGCATTTCGTTAAATGCATTGACGGCACAATTACACAGCTTTTGGCACCTGCTAACGTCTCGCTCAGCAGGTTGTAATGTCAATATTTACGAAAGTTGCCGAAATTGAATAACATTTAAATAATAACTCCCCATGGGGAGGAATTTGGAATGTGTATAGTACCAAACACTTGCCAAAAGTATAAGCCGAAAAACCAAAGTGTCATTTTGTGGTTACGTAAACATAGCCGCAACAATATTTTTTTTTTGTCAACTAGCTTTCAACTGTATATAATGAAGAAAGATTTTTATTCTAAAGGATAATATGTATATATGTACTCGTACATATGAAAAATGGGCTAGCGCCTCAGTTATGCCAAGGGAATGGTGTAAATTTACGGTCTCATTATAAGTTATTGGATGACTTTTTTATCATCCATTAGGTGCATTAAATGTACAAGTGGAAGATATGAAGTCAATAAACTTTATAATACCCAGCATAGAAGGGCTAAATACACACTCGCTACTAGCCATCAGAGGCGTATTAAACAAGAAAATTCCTTCTTTAAAGTTGAAAATCTGTAATGACTTACTATGTTACTTGCGACATAAATTTATTTTAGTTTGTTATTTATGTAAGTATGTATGTCTGCAATGGCTATCAAATACTACTATCTAGGAATATTTGGCACCAACTTATTTAATTTCTTTTAATCCCTAACTATACATACATAAATGTCTTTTAATGTATATTTTCTTAGCATTGTTTATATAACAAATATAAATACAACTATGTACTTATGTGTTTTGCTTGTGAAACTAACAATGCATGACGCCGGAAGCTTGTTGCACTCCAAATATGATATTAACATCTATAGGCACATATACATACACTTATATACATTTCCGTACATACAAATGCACTTGCCCCAACATGAAATGTGTAGAATGAAGTCGTAACTTCGAACAAAACGATGTTTCAAATAAGTATGTAAAATAGTATATTTGAAAACACAATATATCGATTACATGTAAATACATGTACATACATACATATATATGTATACACGTTTTATGTATTTTAATACAATGAATTTAAACTAAGCTAACAGATACTAGAAATCCCAATTCTAGTAAATGGAGCGTATAGAGATAAGGAAAAAGTAGACTGGTGTGATAAAAAGAAACCCAGCTAACCTTAGATGCAATATGAAATTCAAGTTAAATTAAAAATTGATTAAATTATTATTTAAATTTTATATTTTATAGTTTTTTATTTTATTTTATATTTTATATTTTATATTTTATATTTTATATTTTATATTTTATATTTTATATTTTATATTTTATATTTTATATTTTATATTTTATATTTTATATTTTATATTTTATATTTTATATTTTATATTTTATATTTTATATTTTATATTTTATATTTTATATTTTATATTTTATATTTTATATTTTATATTTTATATTTTATATTTTATATTTTATATTTTATATTTTATATTTTATATTTTATATTTTATATTTTATATTTTATATTTTATATTTTATATTTTATATTTTATATTTTATATTTTATATTTTATATTTTATATTTTATATTTTATATTTTATATTTTATATTTTATATTTTATATTTTATATTTTATATTTTATATTTTATATTTTATATTTTATATTTTATATTTTATATTTTATATTTTATATTTTATATTTTATATTTTATATTTTATATTTTATATTTTATATTTTATATTTTATATTTTATATTTTATATTTTATATTTTATATTTTATATTTTATATTTTATATTTTATATTTTATATTTTATATTTTATATTTTATATTTTATATTTTATATTTTATATTTTATATTTTATATTTTATATTTTATATTTTATATTTTATATTTTATATTTTATATTTTATATTTTATATTTTATATTTTATATTTTATATTTTATATTTTATATTTTATATTTTATATTTTATATTTTATATTTTATATTTTATATTTTATATTTTATATTTTATATTTTATATTTTATATTTTATATTTTATATTTTATATTTTATATTTTATATTTTATATTTTATATTTTATATTTTATATTTTATATTTTATATTTTATATTTTATATTTTATATTTTATATTTTATATTTTATATTTTATATTTTATATTTTATATTTTATATTTTATATTTTATATTTTATATTTTATATTTTATATTTTATATTTTATATTTTATATTTTATATTTTATATTTTATATTTTATATTTTATATTTTATATTTTATATTTTATATTTTATATTTTATATTTTATATTTTATATTTTATATTTTATATTTTATATTTTATATTTTATATTTTATATTTTATATTTTATATTTTATATTTTATATTTTATATTTTATATTTTATATTTTATATTTTATATTTTATATTTTATATTTTATATTTTATATTTTATATTTTATATTTTATATTTTATATTTTAAATTTTATATTTTATATTTTATATTTTATATTTTATATTTTATATTTTATATTTTATATTTTATATTTTATATTTTATATTTTATATTTTATATTTTATATTTTATATTTTATATTTTATATTTTATATTTTATATTTTATATTTTATATTTTATATTTTATATTTTATATTTTATATTTTATATTTTATATTTTATATTTTATATTTTATATTTTATATTTTATATTTTATATTTTATATTTTATATTTTATATTTTATATTTTATATTTTACATTTTATATTTTATATTTTATATTTTATATTTTATATTTTATATTTTATATTTTATATTTTATATTTTATATTTTATATTTTATATTTTATATTTTATATTTTATATTTTATATTTTATATTTTATATTTTATATTTTATATTTTATATTTTATATTTTATATTTTATATTTTATATTTTATATTTTATATTTTATATTTTATATTTTATATTTTATATTTTATATTTTATATTTTATATTTTATATTTTATATTTTATATTTTATATTTTATATTTTATATTTTATATTTTATATTTTATATTTTATATTTTATATTTTATATTTTATATTTTATATTTTATATTTTATATTTTATATTTTATATTTTATATTTTATATTTTATATTTTATATTTTATATTTTATATTTTATATTTTATATTTTATATTTTATATTTTATATTTTATATTTTATATTTTATATTTTATATTTTATATTTTATATTTTATATTTTATATTTTATATTTTATATTTTATATTTTATATTTTATATTTCATATTTAATATTTTATATTTTATATTTAATATTTTATATTTTATATTTTATATTTTATATTTTATATTTTATATTTTATATTTTATATTTTATATTTTATATTTTATATTTTATATTTTATATTTTATATTTTATATTTTATATTTTATATTTTATATTTTATATTTTATATTTTATATTTTATATTTTATATTTTATATTTTATATTTTATATTTTATATTTTATATTTTATATTTTATATTTTATATTTTATATTTTATATTTTATATTTTATATTTTATATTTTATATTTTATATTTTATATTTTATATTTTATATTTTATATTTTATATTTTATATTTTATATTTTATATTTTATATTTTATATTTTATATTTTATATTTTATATTTTATATTTTATATTTTATATTTTATATTTTATATTTTATATTTTATATTTTATATTTTATATTTTATATTTTATATTTTATATTTTATATTTTATATTTTATATTTTATATTTTAAATTTTATATTTTGAATTTTTGATTAAAATATTATATTTAGTACTTTTAATTATATACTTGCTAATTACTCAGAGCGAAGATTTGGTGGGCTATTATCATCTGCCAACCGTTAGGGTTGAGGTCAATGCATATATGTACACGTGTATCTGGTCGCTATCCAGAAATACAAATATACACCTACTTACATAAATGTAGGCATGATAAGTTGGTCGAAAATATTAGCCATATTCTGTGGCAATATCCATGTTCGAACAGACACGCACGACACACAACAAAATCTAAGAATATGCTAAAGCACATACATGTACTCGGGTTATATGTAGTCGTAAGTGCATACACTTTTGCATGTTATTGTTTGTCAGTAACAATAACAATGTTGAGCTAAAGTCATTCCACTTTCTCGAAGAGTCAAGCGTCTTTTAATAAGCTACCCAGCCATTTAAGCTATCAACACGCTGGCAATATGTATGAGTTAAAGCTAAACTCATGTGCTATAGAGCGCAGAAGGCTTAAGTACTGTTATACACTCGCTTACTCCTCAGGACATTTATACATATATAACGATAGGGTTGTGAAGAGGAAAATATGTGTTTGTCTAAAGTTTACTGTTGGGCTCTAGTGGTTAAGTGCTTATACAATATGAGATCTTATATATACAATATATATACATATGTGTACATACGTACATATTTGGTCCAACTACTGCAGTTATCAAGGATATTAGCTGGCAAGGGGTTATCGAACATTCACTCGCACAAGCAAACAATTATTGTATGGCTATTTAAGTGCAAGAGACATTAATGAAATGTGGCAACGACAAAATGTTTGAAATGGCCACCAAAGATAAGCAAGCATAAATGTATGTTTTCCCATATGTATGTGAGCTTCTAGCAGATCGCATAAATACAAGCACACATATTAAAAAAATGTTGACACTAGTCCGATAGACAGAAATACGTAAAATTTAGTTGCTTTTGCTATCTTGGAAGATGACGTTTGTAAGTTTTAAATATTTTCCTGTTTGATGTTTTTAAATATATTCAATATTATAACATAATAGTTCAGAAGAACTTGTAGTGAATTTTGAAAATAAAAAAAAATCAAGAGTTTCTTCTATAGACCAATCATCGGTTAATCTTGCATACTGCCTTACAACATTTACATATGTATGTATGTGCAGAATATCACTTAGCTAATATATTCTGCTAATAACTATAATACTAGTTAATAATAATAAGCCCAACGCGTACCTTCTACCCGCCCAACTGACACAAGAGGCGACATCCCCATAACGTACGGAATATGCCGAGTCATGTTAGCGAAATGTTTGTTAAGCGTCGAGATTTAAAACTGTTCAGATACAGAAAAAAATAATTATTCAACAGCTGATATTTAGCAATTATGGAATTTTAAAATTTAATTGACGAGAGAAACAAGAATAGTCTTTTTAATGCTAAAGAGTGAGTCTGAGAGATCGAAGGTGCTGGAATGAAAATTAAAATTGTGACACAATCGTTGAAAAGGTTCATTCAATTCATAATTTGTTTTACTTAACTTTAATAGTAAAGGTTGCCAAATTATTATTAATTATGAAAACTATTTTGTTTTGTTATTTCGAAAGTAGTATTTCAACATACATAATAACAACAAGCAATAATTTTTGGTAACTAAGTGTATATATTTTAGTTTTTAAATAAGTAAATAAGTTTTACATTAATCAAAAGAACATTTCCTTGAATGTTTAAGGGCATAGAAACGATCCAAAAATGAGGGAAGTGGGAAAATTTCCATTGAAAGTGAATGAACACACAAATTACATACACACCATATATACATAAAGAATGAAGCCGAAACATATTTATTATTTCATTTTATTTAATTTAATTTTATTGTATTATATTTTATTTAATTCTTTATTATTTTAATTATTATTAATTTGAATTTATTTATTTTAACTTAATTTAATTTAATTTTATTTTATATAATAAATTTTACTTTATTTTGTTTTAGTATATTTAATTTGATTTAATTTAATTTAATTTTAATTTGTTTTATTTTCATTTGTTTAATTTCTTCATTTTATTCTATGTGTTATTATTTTAGTTTTTGGTTCGATTTTAGTTATTTTTTTTAAATATAGTTTATATTAAATATTTATTTTATTCGATTTCGTTATATTTTATTTTCTTATTTAGTTTTATTTAACTTAATTAGTTAATTGGTTTGCTTCCTATATTACTGATTTTTTTATAATCTTCTTCCTCTTCTTTGCGCTGTCTGTCGCCAGTAGGAAATACCAAGTGAAGCTAGGTCACTCTTCGCTTGATCTTTCCAACGGAGTGGAGGCATTCCTCTTCCTCTGCTTACACCAGCAGTACCGAATACTCTCAAAGCTGGAGTGCTTTCATCCATTCGGACGACATGACCTAGCCATGCGTAGCCACTGTCTCTTCCTTTGTTGAACTATGTAAATATTATCGTATAGCTCGTATAGCTCATCGTTCCATCGTCTGCAGTAGTCGTTGTCAATGCGCAAAGTACCATAAATCATTCGCAAAACTTTTCTCTCGAAGGCTTTTAAAGGCGACTCATGTATTAGGACGGGTATGATGAGCGACTTGTAGAGTTCGGTTTTCATTCGCCGAGAGAGGAATTTACTTTTCAATTGCCTACTCAGTTTAAACAACAGAGTGATTCTGCGTTGAATTTCCAGGCTGACATTATCATTAATGTTGGAGCTGGTTCCTAGATAGACGAAATTATCTACGACATCGAAGTTATGCCATATCTTTTTGTTTGATGACAAAAGATATTTCGTCTTGTCATCATTCACTACCAGACCCCTTCGCTTCGCTTCTTTATGAAGTCTGGAGAAAGCAAAACTCATGGCGCGATTGTTGAGGCCAATAATATTATAATCTAATGAGCTTTATTTATTGGCAGCACATCTCCTCTTCAGACTCTTCTGACAGGGAGACCGAACCTGACTTAAATGAATTAAAGTTTACTAATCTTTAACAAATATATAGTTTCTATACTTTTTACTTAGTTTATTTGCTTTAATTTCATTTCATATTTTTTATAACATTTGGTTTTATTTATCTTTTTTACAAAAATTTTGTTTTTATTTCTAATTTTATACCTTTTTTTAGTTTTATCTATTTATTTTTTTTTCAATTTTTACTTAATTGTATTTAAAATTAAATCTATTTTATGTATGTAAATTTATTTTTATTTTGTTTTGGCTAATTAATTTTATATCGTTTTAAATATGTTTTTATAATTATTTATTTTGTTGTTTTTATTTTTTTAATTTAGTTTAATTTCATTTGATAGTCTAAAGAATTTCAATTAGTTTTGTTAATAATATTTTATGCATTATTTTCTTCGAAACTTTAAAGGATGGCAGCTGGAAAACCTTTTGAAATATTTGCTAACTTTTGTTTCGCATTTTGTACGTATGGTGGTGTTTATGTAGGTAAGCACACGCTTATTATTTTCATTTTGGCATACAAAATGCAAATTACTCATACGCCGTGTACAATGGTGACATAGTGCCTTGTATATATGTATATGTATGAATGCACACACACACATACGTCCATATATTTCACTGACAACAAGTTTGTGCAAATAATAATCACAGCAGCAATGTTGTATGACGTGTCTCGGCATTGAATAACATTCGATGTTTACAGTACGAAGTACTTACTATTACTCACTAATATTTGTCGTTATTGTTGTTGTTTTTAATATAGACTTGTTTGCTGTGCCTTGGCGCCTTATTATAAAGTAATTTGGCAAATAATAAATTTTGTCGCAAAGGCACGTGCCAAATGACAAATTGTATATATGTATATACATACCTACTTATGTATATATATGTAGAAACAATAGATTTACTACATGAACACATGTGTATATATACGTGTATATATGTATAAATATACGACAGCATTATAGTTTAAAAGCAAATATATATGTATATGTGTATGCGTATGTCATACGTGTATAAGTATGGTATATATACATATATTTCCAATGCTTTGTTGCTATGACACTCATATTTGTTTGTATGTTTGTAAATTAGTAGTGTTTGTTGTAGTTGTGTATATTTAGTAAACAGCTATGTATATATTATTATTGTTGTTGTCGTTTTTGTTGCTGTTGCTGTTGTTTGGCTTAAAATCATCATTTCATTTGCATAAATTACAAATTCAGTAGAGCTTACACACATTACAGTATTTATTATGTTGTAAGCTTACAACAGGCTTACACTTATGCGTATACCGTTACTATACTTTACGGTTTATTCATAATGTTTACTCAAAAACACACACACACACACATATATATATTTATATATTTTGTGTGTTACAATATATTAGCCTGTTGCACACCAAAATGGAAAATTAATAATTTATTAAATATTAATATTTTTTTATACACAAATAGTTGTGATTATGTGTGTATGTATTACTTCCCTGCAGGGAGAAGGTAGACTACTCGTATTATGCAAAAATTCTAATTAAATACTGATCTTTTGAAGCTGAAATCATGCCAGTTGGTTATTTGTATTTCAGTTCACTAGTAATGGAAAATATAATAATTTCCGCCACCGTATGCTATTGACCTATTACGGTTCCGTCGTTACGATAGCCCAGTAGTTAGAGGTTATCGCTGTAGATTTCAGACTTAGGTTTGAGCGTGAAAATTAGTATTTTGCACAGATATGATGGACTTTGCATTTGTGCCAAAAACCGAAATCGAAACGAAAGCGGACGTCTATAGTATATAGCTTCCATACACCGATTTTTTGAGATTAGACGCCTTGGTTAAAACTCTATTAAATACAAATAAACATAGTCAGGGAAATCATCGAAATTAGAAAGCTTCGATGCTATTTTTCAGAAGTGAGAATGAATATTTAATCTTGAGAAAGACAAATTTTCTTTCTGCCTTTTATTTTAAATTTAATTTTATTTTTGGTTAAGTGGAAATTGAACTTGCCTAAATGAACTAGTATTTAACCAGTGTAAAGTTGATGCATAGTTGGACAATTGACAATTAGTAGAATAACGCCATGTTAGGGAAGATGAACTTGTTGGTGCAGAAAGATAAACCACTTCGATTCTAGCTATGAACTGTTAGTTTTCCCTGCTGGGTTGTATTGAACAGGTAATATGTCATACTGCCAATAGGGTTTTGTGTGCAAAGAAATATGTTTTTATGAAAAACACTTAGTTTGGGGACATTGTGAAAGTGCTTTATTGAAAATATTCATTAAATTTGTACTTATTTCGAAGTAACGATAAAATAAATTGATAAAATTAAATACAAATTTAAAATGATGAAAGGGAAGTGAATAGTAATAATATACAAATTTTGAAGATCAAATGAGTATTAAAACAAAAATGTGGAGCGGAGTTAGAATATGCCTAGAGTATTTAGTGGTAATTAATTCTTAAATTCTGAAATGCTTTCAATTAAATTTTTCTCACATATTTTAACAGAACAAAATAAAACATAGTTAAATAAAAATAGAGAAATAACCAGAAAATTAATTACCGAATGTTTCCAATTTTTCTATTGAAAATTAATTAAAGAAACAGAAAAATCTCAATAACTAAACATTTTTCTTAGAATAAAATAAAAATTATTGTTATATACTCATATACATATTGAAGTACCAAATAATTTTTAAATACGTCATTATTATATATAGTATTAAAAATAATAGCTCATAAAGGAGTAGAAATTCATGTTCTCTTATTATTGCTTGTTGTTTTGCATGCCAATATTTACACAAGTAAGAAACTTAATTGAACAGCAACACTTGTGCGCGTCTTTCAAGCAATTTGTGTTTAATTAAAATTTACTTCCAAACTAACAGTTGATTGCAATGAATACAGATAGGTATGTGCAGATGTATTTGTGTGTGAAACTGGAAATATTCTGGAGCAAATTAAAATTAGCTGTAATGAAAGTGTATTTTTGTAAGTCAACATAAATGGGATTATTCTGAATATTTGCTAAGAAAGTGGCACAGTGGCACTCCTCGTAAAGAGCCATCCAGTAAATTTTAGGTCCTTCCATTTGGTGGGAAAACATCGAGACAAACACCACAAATTGGAACTCGACCGGAAAAATTCTCAGCGATTATATGCATTTATACTTTATTTAGGCTACTGGATTTCATATAATATACCATATGGTTGGCAAAACGAGAAGCTCTAGAATTAGAAAAGTTTATTGGCACCTGCCAGTACCCACTGGCTTTCAAATATTCCTTTAGAGTTTTGGCATCACCCTTCCAAAATGAGAAACTCGGAAGTCCAGCAGGATTAAATCTTGGATATTATAATGGATAATATTCTCATTTATCTTGACTAGGCTACTCAACCTAAGTGCCATTTGGTTATGCAATACATTAGTAAGCTCTTTACACGATCTTTCAAGGATTCACATTTTGCAACTAAGTATAAACAGTCTTATATAGCGAGCGAGAGAGTAAAAATATGTGCACCAAGCCAAAAGATAATTTTTTCACAATTCGATAATCCTTCGGTGAGATATGTCTATACTTGAGAAATATCAAGAGGCACACCACAAATTTAGAGACAGTCCTACCATGAAGTTCCATTTCATTGATTGATTGATAAGTATCAGAATCCCAAAAAGGTTTTCCATGTTAATTTTGATTGTTATAGCCAATTTTAGGCAATTAATAAGAACTAGAATTTGACAAGAATTTTCTGTCTATACCTAAAAAATCTTCTCAGAATTCGAAAATCCCGCCAGGTGGCTCAAACGTCGTTTATTTAGAAAATCCGTAGTTATAAACCAATTTTAATGAAATTAAAAAAGTAGCCCACTGGTGCAATAACAAATACTTTTGAAATACAATCAAGCGAAATTTACTGCGAAAGAGCTTATTTCAGACCCGATATTGATAATATGAAAACCAAACACTTTATTTCGTAAGAGAGTTCCGTTCAATGGCCTTCAAATCGACCGTAAAGAATAACTTTACTTAACTGGGTGTGTGTTGCACTGAGTTATCAGCAAGTGTTCTCACAAAATGTAAGCTCGTCTGCGCTTCATCTGTTGCTGTTTTTTGCCAAAACAATGATAATAAGCCATTAACATGGCAACAACTGACAAGTGAGTAGGCAAGATGCATTGTGAGCTGTCTGAATGCAATATATACTCCAGCTGGAGTTTGGTCGAGTTTAGTTGAGTTACTTACAACTAAACTCTGTTGGGCTTCTGCATACTATGAACAACACGCTGCACTCTTTTTCTCTCTTTCTCTCTCCACCCCTATCAGCAACTTGCTAGTAAATTTTAACATTACTTTTTCTCTGCAACGGCAAGTAAACCGTTAGTTTTCGGAAACTTTTTACATTCAGTGCAAAACTTTGACTGTTCACTGCCCAAGTTTGGTTGGCTTAGTAGAGCAAGTTTGGTAAGTGTGTGAGCGTATGAATAAAGGGGTGTATTTGTGTGCGTATAGTTACATGAATAAGTATGCATATGTCTATTTGCCGCATATAAACTGTTAGTTGTCTTCCGCTACTACTCTTCTAAAAGTTGCTGTAGCCATTTTTTAAGCGATTAACTGCAGCTATTACATCAAAGACCAGTAAATATGCACGTGCGTGTGTATGTGTGTTGTTGTGTTGCATGTTTCTTATTGCGTGCTGCATATGCGCATTTGGCTGTGATAAACGTGTGAGTTTAACAATTAGGCAACTTTAAAGTTCGCACAAGTTCGCCTATACCCAAGCTTGCTCGACCATGCTCAGTGCTGTTAAGCGAGTGCGTTTGGCATCTGATCAACTCGTCTGCAAAATGGCCAAGTTACTTAGTTAGTCAGCTAGTAGGACTAGTTGATTGGACGCCAACCAGTTGGTGGTGCTGCTAAAGTGATTTAGGTTTTTCTACGGGCTCCAGCCATATGAGTCCATGCGCCTTAAAAGTGCATGAAACACTGCGGCATCACCAAAATTACTACTTTAAAGGGTTTTTGTGTTTTTTCTTTGTTTTGTGTTTGTTAAACATAAGTTGTGCATAATATTTACTTGGTGTAGTTGCTGTTGTTGTGTTCGTTTACAGCAGTTCAGCAGCTCTGAGTTTGCACACAGCTGTTTGAGTTGCGCATTGTTACGCTAAGGTTGCTTACAATCGCCTATTTGCCCGTTATTTGGTTGGCCATTTGCATTGTTGGTAGGCAGAGTTTTACTTTGAAATAACTTTTACACTTTCAGTTTGGTATTGAGTATAAATTATCGATGAATTCGAAGTTTAGAAATTTTTTATTTTTTTTACAAATTTAAATTTTTTACTTAAGACTGAGTACTTTGTATTTGAGAATATTTACTATTTATTTATCATAATTATTTTCATTATTTTGAATAATTTGCTACCTTTCGTAGCTTGACTTAATTTAACATATAAAATAAATTACGTATACGCAGTGCTGTACTAGAAATAAAATGTGCAAGCTAAAATGAACAATGATCTCAAAGGTGGAACAGGAAATACAGTTTGCAAATATTTTTTCGTCTCCTATTGTATTATTCATTATCAATTAAATTACTTACTATTACTGTTTTAATTTTCACATGCACATTGACGCGACCCTTTCAGTTTAATGCTTACAAAAATTATACTCGTATATATTTGTTTGAGGTTTTCGGGAAAAATTCAGTTTTCATTATTCCACTTTTACATATCTTAGAAAAATATCTGATATACATTTTTTTCATTTTCTCTCATGAAAAATTATTTTTGGAAATTTTTACATTTCCTAGTTTTTCCAATTTTGATTAAAAAAATTTAATTTAATTTTGCATATGCAAAATGAATCGCAGTCTTCTTCTCAACTTAAAACTCTTCAAACGAAATATAATATAAACTTGTGCTGATTTTTTAGATTAAGAGGGAGGGAGATACATACGAATATATATTTAACATTTAACAAAGGCAAAAAGAAAAATACCTATGTTCTCTGAGTTTTTGAAGAATAAGAAAACATTTAGTGTTTGTAGGGAGACGAAATAAAATGGACTTTAGCATTTGGATGTAAAAAAAAATATTCACTTACCGCACTTCATTTGCTCTTCTTCTTCAACGGCGCGCAAAACAGCTGAGTTAGCCAAGTTCAATGGCTTAGTAATTTCTGGATCAACTTCAATCCTGAAATGGAAAAAAGAATAATATAGTAAAATCTTACTTTAATATACTTTTTTTTAAAGGAAATTAACTTGAGTTAAATATATTTTAAACTTTTTAATCATTATTAAACCTTTAACAGATTTATAGAGAAACACTTTTTGAGGTCATAAAGTTGTGAGGTTCAATTAAAAACCAAACATCTATTTTGTTTGTGTAGTTTTGAAAAGTCAAAAACGAAAATTGTTCAATGTATTTTGTTTTTGAAAAGAACGTTCGAAATGTCAAAATCTATTTCTCATGAATTTTGTTTGTATAATTTGTAGAAATGGGAGAAAGAGCAAGCAATCAAATGATGTGGCAACCTTCTATAAACTCGCCTTGGAAAGATAAAAAAATTGAATTTTGACAAAATGGCACCAGTTTTCAAAAAAAATGTTTTCGACTGAAAGTTTTACTTGAAACTGTTGAAGAAAAATAAGCAATAAAATTTCCAAATATTATTTCTTTATTCGATAGTTGAAGAATTCATATATCTATGAAGGACGGGTAAACATTTGAGACTATTTAGTTAAGCAACAAGTGAGAACTTGAAATTGCTGACATAGAAAACACCGTTTTGAGATAAATGCGTTTAAAGTATCAGAAGGCTTTTATATATATATTTTGGGTATTGTAACCGAACTCCAACCATCTTGATTTAAATAAATTTATTATGTATTTTATTTAAATATATTTTCTATAATTTTTGGACCCGAACGCTGGCCTTCAGAGTGACAGTACGCGATACTAACCACTCGCCTATCGCGATCACCAGAAGTGGCTTACACATAGTTAATTTTGTCTTTCAAATTCATGTATATTTCTGGAAATTCGTATCGAATTAAATATTTATTTTTTTTGGAAATTCTAACTGCGTATAACCAATTAAGACTGTACCGTCTGTTATTCAAAAATACATAATTGCGAGAAATGAAGCTCGCACTCGTATAAGTTATAAAAATCGGACATTAAATTTCCAGGCATAAACAGATGTGATACGCGGGCATTTGTTATGCATAGATTTAGGCGCAGAAAACACACTGAGTTAATGGACATTGCGAGAGTTTTCTGAAACGGGTTTTTATTCCAAAAGCGATTAAGTATTCGTATGAAATTAAAATAATTATTTTGATTAAAAACCATGAACAATTGTTTTCGGTCTTAAAATAACGCATATATTCTTAATTCACAATATGAAAATATTTGTTCGAATAGTATCTATATGAGTATATATTGTATTTTACACACATATTTTACGGAGAATAAACTTCGGAGAAAACCTGCAGGATTTTTATTTAAAATTCATATTTATTGGAGAAATTTATATACTTTCAATGTAAAGTGTGATTGCCATACTAGTGGTGCCACCAAAGAACTATTAAATTTTATAAAACATTATTTAATATTTTCAAAATCTACTCCCTAAAATATCTCCATAAGGAAACGCACACCAATGTATGAAGCTTCAAATGAATTACAGTAAATAGTATTTAAAAATAATTGAAATTCAACAACAGCAACACCAATTATTTGCAAACAATGTGTGCAATAAAGCGACATATGTGGTTTATAGCACCCGCAAGTGGTATTTTTTATTTAAAATACAATATAGTTCATCAATTTTAATTTAAATATATATATATATATATATGTATGTATATATGTGTACGAAACCGAAAATATGGGTCACCCCACTGAGTGCCTGTTAACCGAGAAGGAAGCAGGAAATGTTGGCCCTACAACTCTACATTCATCTGTGATATTTGCATATGTAAATGTAGATGTGCGTGTTTTTGGTAACCACAACAAAAAAAAAAAAATATTTACAAATTAAAAAAAAAGCTAGATTAATTTAACAATGCTTGTGTGTGGTTTCCATAAATTTACTTGAATATTAAGGTGTGTCGATTCTTAAGGAAACACAAATTTTATTTTTTAGTAAAATTCTATTTTGATAATATAAGTCGCTAAACGAAAGTTTAGTTTTATTAAAATTATGACTGTTATAGCCGAGTGGTTAACTTGCGTACTGCCAACATCCAAAGGTCATAAAAAATTAATTCAAACAAAATATTAAGTTAAATTTTCTAATTGCGATCGCCCATCGGCAGGGAATGTTAACCCCTCGAGTGTATTTCTGACATGAGTTAAAGCTTCTCGTAAAAACAATCAACCGTTCGGGGGCGGCTTATTATAAACTGTAGGTCCTTCCATTTGAGGAGGGGCTCGTCCGAAATTAATATATTTATACATTTATACAGAAAAAGAAATTTTTTACCTCTTATCTATTAGAATGGTTTTTTGTAAGTAAATAAAATATTTAAAGCAAATGAAAGCATTTTTCGATTTGAAAAGCAAATATATTTTTAATTGTCACTTTTTTAAAAAACTGGCATACATATAATTCCTATGATTATTTTGTGTCGGTTTTTAATTAAAAAAATAATGTGGGTATAAAAAACTTCTGAAGTCCCACTTTAAAAATAAAATTTTTTTACATTTCTTAAAAAAAAATCTAACTGATACATTAGGTTGTGATGACTTTTAAATAAAAAAAAAACTAATCAGTTTTGTATGAAATCGTAATTTTTGAGGTATAATATTTTTCAAATCTCAAATTATTTATTTCTTTTCAGTTATCGAGAATATATTAGTATATTCTTATCTATGTATATATAGGTATATATACACGGTGTGTCCCAAAAATAACCGAACTTTATATTTAAATCATACAACATACAGAAAATTTGCAACATTAAAAAGATACATTCATCCACTTTCAAACGCTCCTGACTTCATGTAAGTCGGATGACAGATGTAAAAGTGACAGCCATTTCAATAAAACCAAAAGTGTGCTAATGGTTCCAAAAAAAGAAAAGAGCAAATATAAAATTTTGTGCCAAACTTGAAAAAAATTGAAATTGAAGTTTAAAAAATTAAAAAAAAAATTGAAAAAAAATGAAGCAGCCGTAATCGAGGTACTGAAGAACATTTCTATAAATGACATAAAAAAATCTATGCATGCGCTGGTTGATCGTTCCAAACGTTGTGTTGAGTCAAATGGAACCTATTTTGAATAAATAATAACTTTCAAAGATAATATAATGTGTATTTTACTATTTTATATCTAAAAAGTTCGGTTTGATTTTCCGAATAAATAATTCTTCAAGCACATGTTCGTCTCCACCTTAATAGTCTTAGCCGTATTCATATGTGCGATTGTGGTGAATGTGTAAAGAATGTCGAATAAGTGGCAATATGGTGGCTTATTTAATGTGTACAATGCATAAGGATCGCAAGCGGTCGCAGTCGCAGTCTCAGCCACCGCGGCATTCACTGCTGTGTCGTCACTGTTCCACCATAGCTGTGTCGGTTGACGTTAGCTAAGAAACCACACAACCGAATAAGCGAATGAGCGAGTGAGCGAACGCGCAATCGAACAGTCGAATCAGCAAACAGTAAATGGCTGAGCACAAGTGAGCAGTCAAGTGCGACGGTAAGCAAGCTTCAATGTGGCAAATATGATGGACGCTGTGCGGCAGAGGCATGGCAAAGCGCGGGAAGGCCGTGTCGAGAAGCGTTGGAATTTATGCAACATACCACATGAATATGTATGAAGGCAGACACACATATGCTTCTACATACGCATTGGGAGCCTGTGTGGGTGTGTGTGTGCGTGTGTGAGCAATTGCAAATGCCTGCGCAATCTTCACAGCCTTCGTCTGCCTCTGCAGCGCTTGTTATACCTTAAAATAAGGGAATTTACTTTGTGCATAAATTATCATATTAAATGGCAAACAGGCTTGGCAGCCGGCAATGAAGCGAGCAGTCACACTGCTGAGCAGTGCTGGGTTTCACGTGTTTCTGTAGCTGGTGGAGCGCACGCATGAATACACACACATACATAGATTCATATATACGCAAACATATAGCAAACTATTGTGAATTGTCGATATTGCAACCTGGAAGAGCATATGCTAGACACATACACGCTCAAACGCATACAACGGTTCTCTCCTTCTTGTGGCCTTCTCATGCGCCCTATGTTACTTGTATTTGTATGTATGCATATAAGTATCTACGTGTAGCATCCAACTTGCTCAAGTGTGCATACATCAGCGCGTGTAACGGTGTCATACATTCTGGTTCGAGTGCTACGCCATACAAGTGTCGCGTTGGCTGCGTATGCGTGATGTCTCAGATAGCGCTGAGAGATGACACCGTTTGTTGCATGCAACGTATAGACTAAGTGAAAAGGCATACGTACGTACATACATACATACATTCATGCATTTGTGTGTGTGTGTAACGATACTTGATTGCACATTTACAAACACTGCAATTTGTGCTGCTCTCTACATTTATTTATATATATATATATATGTATGTGTGTGTGTGCTTGTTGTTGCACGTGTGTGCTCATTAATTTACAATTTTAATTTCATTGATTAATTATTCTTATTTTAACTAATCGAGTAACAAGTTAAACACTCGTCCGACTAATTGGAGTGTGTTTGTGCTGGTGTGTGTTGCAAGTAGGCGTTTGTTGACACTTAGCGTTGTGCATTATGCAATAACTACTTATATACAGGCATATCTACAGACATACTTATACTACATGGTAAATACTTATGAGGCTGTGTGATTTGCATGTCACTCTTAGCAATTACATACACACACACACATGCGTTTGTAGGGTCGTTGGTTGAGTGTCGTCTTTGCCTTTACTCTTCCAAGTATTCTTGCGATTTTTCAAGGCTTCCGGCTGTCAAGTTGCGCGTAACTGACTAAATTAAAATACACTCGAGTTGAAAAACGCAGCATTGAAGTACCGCTATAGTGTAGTTTGGCGGTTGCAAGTTGGTAGCTGTAAAACAAGTGCTATTTGTATAAAAATCTGATGACCTTGCTACAAAAATTTTGCTTGCTTATAATCGCATTTTAATATCATTTACTTAATTTTTTCCATATTTGCTAATTCTTTTAGAACTTAATTATAAAGTTGAATTTTAATGAAAAAAGAATCTACTGTAGAAAATATATTTGTAAAAATATATGTATAAAAAACTTAGAAAATTGTTAGCTGTAAAATATTACAACGCAGGTTTAAAGAAGAAAGTTCAAGTCGTCTATCCAGCTTTTTTGGAAATTTAGAGTAGAAATTACACTGTCTGAGCGGTTAGGCGAGCATAGATATAGAATCGTAGGAAAAGTTGTGTGGCACTCGTTGGTCTTTACCCAAAGCCCGGAGGGTTTCTGTGGTTGCGCAATTTTTGTAAAATTTGTTTGACTTTTTTTTAAATAGTTGTGATTGCAAAAAAATAATATCTCTTCCAATCTTTTGTGATTTTTATAACAAAGATCAATGTGAAATTTCATAATTTCGAGAAAAACGCGTTTAAAGTTTAAATCGCTGAGTCCAGTTGTCCTTGAGTGCGTAGCTTCCCAAGATTGTATCTCCGAAAAATTTATTAGCAGCGACTTAGAAATTTTGGATGTTATTATCATACACATACTTACAGAATATTTATTAACACATATAAAAGCATTATATCACGTCCCTTTTTCCAAACTCAAGAAATTATAAATCATTTGTAGTACATGCCGAATACGCTGTGTAAACTTAGTTATATTTGGAGTAACAGTTCTCAAGTTAGGATACAATAAGTTCAACTGTGCTTACGAAATTTGATACAAAATAAATTCAGTGTGGCAAAAAGGGTATCAAAAGAATGTATAAACAATTTATTTTTAGTTGAAGGAGAGATATTCTTAGATGGATTTAAGCTACTGTTGTTTATTGAACATATCTATTGATTTTGTTTTTACGTAATTTTTTTAAATAATATTTATTTTTGCATAAATTTCAGGGACTTCTCGATGAATTTGCATGGCATGCGTCATCCTATTAGCCTCAGCAACTTATTTGATAGTGAATTTCTACGCTTCATCTTGACTCAGAAGTAGTGTGAGCTTAGGGACGGGACTACTTCTGAAATCAGTGTCACCTCATCTCAGTTTTATGTGCTTTACCAGGTAGAGAAAATTGGGGAAAAAAATCATCTGGTTGTGGTACTAAAACTACTGAAACCTGGGATTGCTATAGGAATCAGTTGTGTTAATTTGCTAGAAACATAAGAAAATATAAATAAGCAACACAATTTTAATAGTGAGCAACAGCTTCCTTGCTCATTCCAAATCAAATACCAATGGCCAAGCCCTCTATCTGCTGACGAGAAGATGGTGTATTCGGACTTTCGGATGACTTGAACAGAGGTTCCAACGACGATTATACTAGATTTGAAGATTCTGTCTGAAGTAAAGATTGCGTACTCTGCGAAATTATTAGGTTTGCATACGGAAAATCTTGTTGAGGATGAGCATGTGAAACAGCTGACACAATGTGAGCGTAAAATTTTAATTTCAGCAGGTTCTCTACTTTACACTACTTTTCGATACGTGGGAAATTTGTAAACAATCGTATAAGTATATGCTTATTATGCTTATAATGTATATTGCATCAGCTGACAAGTTACTTTACGATACCACACTCGAGTAGTTGTATTAGGATTATAAGAACAAGTACTGAGCTGAGATTATAGTTCATATGACTACGCCATTATATGTAGATAACGAATCAAGCTGGCTGAGAACTCCAACGTAGTATAAAATTTTCCACTACAGCTATCAGCACAGCTAAATTAGTATGTGAATCTTGGTGGCGTTGATGGAAAGCTATACACTAGCAATGAGGAGCCTTGAAGTATGCAACAAAATTTACTTCCTAATGAAACTCTGCTCATTAAGTCAATCGTATATAAAGAACAATATTTATTTGTAGAATTTGAACGTTATTATTATATATCTCTTTCTACAAAACCACAAAAAAAGATCTTTAAATTTTTCCCTTCAGGTTACATTCCTAAAAAAGCGTTTGTGGTATGAGAGAGAAAATTAATTTTGTTTAGCTATTTAAAACAACGTCTCACCGCATATTCAGCCAATAATGTATGCAAATGAATATATTGTTTGTGGTGTTTTATGTAGTTGTCTCAATTACCACAACACCGACCAACACCAGTAATCGCGTGATTTTACAAAATACAAATTGCCAACAAAACTATCAACTATTTATCACTTACGCTTGCGCTTGCAACTCAGACATGCAACTCATTTAACTCTGTAAATAAAAGCATATACGTATATGCTCATTTGACACGTTTATCAGCTAATTGACTGAGTTTTCAACATTTTCACGTACCATTTGCATATTTGTTGTGAAGTGTTGTGAATTTATGAAGTTTTCTTTTTTTGCAGTGAGGCTGAAAGCTATTTGCTGTTTAGGTACTTCCATTTCTTCAAATAAATAGAAAATTTCTAAATGCAACATATGTGTACTTGAATGATCTCGGAGAGCAGTAGGAATGACAATTATTGGTTTTATTTCTTTCACAATTTTTTTTTTGAATTCAACTTGATTTTATTTTTATTTAATTTTATAAAAACGAAACATAAACCAGGATCTATTTAGTCATATGTCAGTAGCAATAGCCTTCTAGTGGTCCAACATTAGCATGTCATAAGCGATTTTAAAAACGCAATTCATTTTCATAAACCACCAAGCCTGAAAGCCACATTTTCTCGGTATTAAGTCGAGCTATAAATAGTAGTCGTTTGGTTAAGTGGTGAATTTGCCGGCCATATGCCCAATATATGATGGGATTTGTTGTCTATGATGGATATGAGTGCGGGCATAAGCCACTTATTTTGTTGTAAAATTCATTGTTGTAGCAAATAATAATAATAATAAGAGTAATACTAATAACTAACATATGAACATACATACATATATGGAACAACATAACATAACTCAGCATGAGCGCATTAGCAATATCAATAATGGATGTACATAGGTATATACGGAGCAGGCATTGAAATATTAAACTGGTTGAAAAAACACTAGTTTGGGGTTAGAATTTTTAAGACAGGTCTATAACAGGTCCAAAAGGAACATATTGGTAATTATTTCGCAAGCTACTGGTTAGTGGTTATTTGAATGTTTTCAATTATTTTAATGATTCGTTTCAATAGAATTTTTTTAACAGTACTCAGGAACTGTAATTTGTTTTAATTTCTCATAATTTTGTGTAAAAGAAATATTTTTTAATTTGATTTATATATGGTATAAAGGGTGGTTAAATTTTCAAGGGCCGATGTTGATTTTGAATAAAACACAAACTATTTAGGAAATTATTGAAATTTTATTTTATTATGATATATTGGTATTACTCAATTATGTATGTAACAAAATATCGGCCAAATGAGCGCCGCGACCTCGGCGGCACACCTCCATACGATGGTCCAAATTTTCGATGACGCTGAGGCATAATGGAGTTTCTATGCCGTTAATGTGCCGAATTATCTCATCCTTTAGCTCTTGAATTGTTGCTGGCTTATCGACGTACACCTTTTCTTTCAAATAACCCCAGAGAAAAAAGTCCAACGGTGTCAAATCACATGATCTTGGGGGCCAATTGACATCGCCATTACGTGAGATACACGGCCATTGAATTTGTTGCGCAAAAGAGCCATTGTTTCGTTAGCTGTGTGGCAAGAGGCACCGTCCTGCTGAAACCACATATCGTCCACATCCATATCTTCCAATTGTGGCCATAAAAAATTCGTTATCATCTCACGATAGCGAACACCATTCACAGTAACTGCCTGACCGGCCTGATTTTGGAAAAAATACGGCCCGATGATGCCGCCAGCCCATAAACCGCACCAAACAGTCACTCTTTGTGGGTGCATTGGTTTTTCGACAATCACTCTTGGATTCTCATTCGCCCAAATGCGGCAATTCTGTTTATTGACGAATCCACTGAGGTGAAAATGTGCCTCATCACTGAAGATGATTTTCTTCGAAAATTTTCATAATAAGTCTGGATAACTTTAACACGTTGTTGGATTGAGTATCTCTCCATGGTTCAAATTGAGTAAGTCTGAAATGGAAAAATGTCAAATTAAATTCGGAAAAAAACTTGGCGTTTAGGTTATCGCTATCAATTAATTGGAATTAATTTCAATAATAAAATTTATTTTTATTGTAATTTTTTAAATTAAGCATTAAAATATTTTTAAATAGAAATATAAGTATCTTTTCATACCTGAGCTATTTAAATTTCTGCTCATTTTAAAATATTATGAGACTGGTATATTTCTTATCTAAATCTAACCATAGGTAATTCCTTAAAATATGTTTTTTTTGTATAGTCGGAATGCGTTAATGAAATTTGTACATAAGTGAACTAGTTATACCTTGGTCTATTTGCAACTGGTTAGATGATGGTATGTTTCTGATCGAAATCTGATAATTTTTAGCGCATATAAATAATAGTTGCCTGTGCACATTAGAGCATTCTTTTGTTCATAGTTGAACTAGTACAAATTTAACTGATTTCGAGCTAGTATGAGACTAGTATTTTCTGATTAAAATCTTTACAACCGAAATCTCGTACAAAGATTATTTATTCTTACCTAAACTAATAAGACATCGTTAATTTTGAACCGAAATCCGATCAAAGCAATTTCATACATCTTTGTAAAGATAAAAGATGTTTGGTTAGTCAAACTAATACTTTTTGTCTTTAAATGAATGTGCTCTAACTAACAGATACATGTGTAGTTAATGATTCATCCAATTTGTGCTAGTATGAGGCTCGCATGTTTCTGATCAAAATCTGATGATTTGATTTTCTTTTACAAAAAAAAAAACATTGTTTTGGTTTCTAATTAAATTTATAACACATTTTTCCCGCATTCGAACTAGTAAGGGATTAGTATATTTGGTATCGATAGCTGAACACTATAAACTCCAACATGGATGAAATACTACGTAGTCATATGTTGTTGAACATATTGTTTTCAGAATGTCTGCAACTATTACCTACTATTACCTTTACACTGCAGTCAAATGCATTTGTGAATACGCATGTGTGGGCGCATGCACCATAAACAACAAAATCATTATCATAACTACGACATACCGCAAAAGTCAACACACATTCAAAACAGAAGAGCGACAGGAGTGCTTTATGAGTGGACTGTTGACGTGTTGGCGGGTCTCCGGCTGCCCTGTGACTGTAGAACTGTGCGTGTGTATGTGTGTTGATTGCTGACTGACGACCGGTAGCTGTTGCTAAAACGTGCTGCATCAAAAGCCAAATGAGGCAACATCTGCTTTATAATACTGGTGTTGCTATTGTTATTGTTTATTTTTATGCTGCTCATCCAACCATCGCCAGCAATTCTCCCCTCTCTCAGCATCTGCATAATATTTAGCCCACATTTATGACGCACCCCCACTCCGCCAACCGAGCATTTTCTGATTGCTGACATTTGTGTGCCCTCAATGTGACAGCAGTTGATCATGTGGCAAACCACAATTTACATGCGCTGCTCGCTCGCTCGCTCGAAGCACTGAACTGACACCATTGATGCTACCGACTCGTCTGCTGCTGCTGCTGTTGGTGGTGTTGATGATGTGGCATGCCATTCTCCATCCGTCGCCCATCCAAGTCTCTTTCGCCAACGCAACTCCTACTCATGGCTTTGGCTTTGATTGTTGGCTCTGTTGTTCATTGTGTCATTGCGGTCAGCTGTGTGCCGAGTGGCAGCGCTCTGTCGCATGTGACTCTGGAGTTTATGTTTAAGTTAATTCCAGTCAGCTAAGTCGAGTTGGTTAGTCGCTGGGTTGTACGGGCAGATGGTCGGCTGGTCGGTTGGTCGGTTGGTCAGTTGGTCGGTGTGTTGACCGGAGGTTCATTGGCTTTGTGTTTTAGTTATTTGTGTGGTTGGAGGCGCAGGTGGCTGAGCTGCTCTATATCGATATCATCACTCAGGTGGTGGTGAATCTTTGTGCAAATTTTATTCTACATAAATTTATATGTATGCAAATTTTCGTAATTTCGTAGTGTGTAATATATCATTTGATTAAATTGCCATCAGCTACAGTGGCAGTGGCGTTCATATACAAAAATACATGTATTTAGTTATAAATATATTTTTGAATGTATTTAGGGATATTTATATAAAATGCAAAACGCATAGGTTGTCAGTACATTTTTGGCAATGTTACAACAGATGTTCGTTGATTTTTAGTGGCGTAAAATATTCCTCTTTATTTCGCAAATACATACACACACACACACACATACACACACACACGCACAAATATACCCTTACACCTAAACACACGTGTACTCTCTCACAATCAGCCGCCGCCGTTGGCTGGTTACTAAATTTGATGTGATGTCCCTTTACAGCTTTTAATATTAGCTGGCTTATAAATTTTGTGCGTGTGTGTTTGTGTGTGTGCGTGTGCATATAAATATATGCTAACATAAATTTTTGCATGTGTAAAATATATCGGAATATTTATTCAGGTATAAATTCGAGGGTCTTTTCCCCAGTGATTTTATTAGTTTTTACATCCAATTAGCTTACAGGTGAGTTTCTCTCTCTCTCTCTGCGTGCATGTGTGTACATGTGCATGTATGTATAATACTGCAATATTAAATTTAAGCGCTTCTATACGCAAATGATGAACAACAAAGAAAGTAGTAGAAATAAATACTTAATTTTCGAAAAATAAATTAATTTAATGCATGCAAATTTCACATTTTTTATTTAGTGTTAATCACAAAGAATTATTAACAACCTCGTAAAGTAATAATTGAAATATGAGTGGCAAAGAAATTTTGGAGAAATTAATAAAACGTTTTTAATGATATTTTTAAATCATTTATTTGTTATTCATCAAAAAGGAACACCCTTCTTGGAACAGGAAAGACCGACCGCCTTCTAATGGAAAGTTCAAAGCCGAGAAGCTCCAATCTCAATAGGCAGTCAAACTCAACTTGCACTCATGCTCTCTGAGAGTACTCATCATGAAAATATTTCACGCTCCCAGTGAATCAATATCGATGGTGACTGATGCCCATCACTTGTTGAGTTTATCGCGAAAAAACTTCTCCTGTCCTGAACGGCAAACCTGATTCTCCAATCAATGACGATTGAATAGATGCTTTGTTATTAGACTTTGACGAAGTTCGAACAGCGATTGCCCGCTGAAACGATAACTAAACGGCGGAAGGTGCTTATAGCAAATTAATGGCAAGGTTCACGCCTTAGCTTCTCTGCAGAATGTGGTCGAACGAAAGCATGTACAACAATTGAAACGAGAGCCTTCTTTGCCAAATCTATTTAATTTGAATCCAACATCAAAAAAAATATACAAATTTAATTGAAAATAGAAAAATTAGTTTATTTTGTGGCAGGGCAATTAAAAAGTAAAGTGTTTCCTCGGCGATCAAAGACCAAGTTGGAAAAGTCGCTCATCTTTCCTGTTGTGTTGTAGGTCAAGGCGTACATCGCAGACGATGGAATGATGAGCTGTACGAGATAGGACAGTATATATTTGACATTGTTCAGCGAATTAAGATATATAGAGGCTTCGCTGATGAGGTTATCTTATTTATATGCTTGGAAACGCTCAAGTTTTGAAAGATTTCGGCGCATTACCAGAGAGTAGAAGCAGAGCAGGAGAAATATCTCCACTTCATACAAAGGATTACGAGGAACGTCTGGTTTCAATAGAAGCATCCAATTGGCACCGAGCGATGAAGAGATGAAACGACTGGAATCTTTTTGTAAACTCGGTTAAAATCATGTTGGCATCGCCTTTGAAAAAATTACATAATTTTTTTTGGCAAATTCTGCATAATTTTAGACACAGTCATGCTTACAAAAGTAGGACTAACAATTTTCCGAGTTTTACTAGAATCGGGTTCAATTAGTGAAAACACATTAAAAGTTTGTGATAAAAATTATTACTAATGGAAACTTAATTATATCTCAATTACTAAATTTTCAAACACACATATGTACATTTAATATTGTAATTTGCACTAAATTGATTATAATGTGCATGGAATAGTCTCTAGAGTAATTGCGTTTAATATGCCCATATTCACCAAACCTAAAATTAGTATAAAAATTATTTCAATGAATTTTGCAAAATTTAAGTGCACGTCAGTTGAAAATTTAATTTAAATTTTTGCAAAATCGAAAAGGGAAAATGAAGAAGAAAGGGAAGAACTGCAAACAGATAGGTGTAATCCTCGTTGAAAATAAAGTTTAAGGATTTTTTTTATAAAAAATAGGTTGGATTCAATTTCAAAGAAAAGAAATTTCACAAACATTCTCTTTTAAAGACTCATTAATAGCAATAAAATAGTTTTTATTTTTTCATATACATATATGTATTTGTATATTGATTTATTGTATTTATTTTCATTTACTAAGTCTATTACATTTACAGGTCAAAAGCTTGAAGATCCATTCCCAAGTAGTATAAAATGGTTTTAAATATTTATAAATATCTAACTAAACACATACTCGTGTATATGCAAATGTGTGTTTGTAAATAAATTAAATTAATTTTCGTTAAGTTATTAAATTGCCACATTTCAGGTCTCCGAATATGTGTGTGTGTGTGAATCAACCACATCTACACGCTTGAACGGTATTTTTTGTTCAAATTAAAAACCACAAATTTCTGGCCCAAAATGAATATGAGCAAAAGTGCGCAGAAAGGACGGACAAGCAGAAGTGTAAGATTTTCGAAAATATTATGGGAACGCTTCTTTCTTGGTGCTTTATAAGCTGAATAGTTGCCTCCACAATATTTTGTGGTTAAATTCTACTCATGTGTGCACTTGACTTGTAACAAAAGAGACCACAAAATTGATTTTGATTTTTGGTCTTCGTACAGACACATGTTACCACAAGTATTAAGGCTTAAGCAATTTCAGAATGGGATTTTTTTACTCTAATTCAAAAATATATATCAATGTAAATATGCTGCTTAACTAATATTTAGTTGTCCAAAAGTATGTACAATGGTTCACACAATGTCCTAATTTCTTCCTTTTATATATCTGAAAGTATTAAAAACTAAAGTTCTGCCAATCTCCAAAAGTTACCAACCGATTGATTTGAAATTTTCTCAGATTGCTTGTATGGTTCCCAGGAAGGTTTTTAGGGAAGATAGAGAGCTTTTTGAGAAAAAGTCGTATAGTTCTCTTGTAGATTAGTTTTGTTTGGATATAAAATAGGTCGTGCGTAGGTGTAGACATTCTTATTATTCGTTCAACTTGAGTGTGAATAATCACTGATCCGAATGGCACGTTTAGCTTACTTCGCCGCATTCATATTGATATTTTTGTGAAAGACTTTAAGCAGTGAAGAAGTGATCAACATATGCAAATAAGTACTATGATCAATAACATAATAAAGAACTGAATACTTTGACTTAGATGATGCTTAATTAGGGAAGTTTTTTAACGTTCTTTGCAATACCAATTAGAATAAAAACTGGACAAAGTGCAGAATACCACATTTATTCTATTTTATTTTAAATTTTTTATATTATTATATTTATTTAACTTTATTTTATTTTATCTTTTTTTATTTTATTTTATTTTATTTGATTTTAGTTGATTTTATTTTATTTTATTTTACATTATATTATTTTATTTTATTTTATTTTATTTTATTTTATTTTATTTTATTTTATTTTGTTTTATATTATTTTAATTTATTTTACATTATATTATTTTATTTTATTTTTAATTTAGTTTTATTTTATTCTATTTTATTTTATTTTTTTATTTAATTTAATTTAATTTAATTTTATTTCATTTAATTTAATTTAATTTAATTTAATTTTGTTTTATTTTATTTTTTGCATATTTCGTTTCCCCTTAATTTATTTTATTTTAAATATCTTGTGTTATTTTATTTATTTAACTTCCTTTTAGTTTACTTTAATTTATTTTATTTTATTTATTTTATTTTATGTTAATTTATTTATTTATTTATTTTTTATTTTATTAATTTTAATTTAATTTATATTATTTTATTTTGATTATTTTATTTTATTTTATTCTAATTTATTTTATTTGATATTATTTTATTTTATTTTATTTTATTTTTACTTATTGTATTTCGGTTTCTTTTAATTTATACTATTTTAATTTTTTTGTGTTATTTTATTTATTTAACTTTCTTTTAGTTTACTTTATTTTATTTTATTTTATTTTATGTTAGTTTATTTTATTTTATTTTGTTTCATATTATTTTATTTTAATTTAATTTTATTTTTTTTGATTATTTTATTTTATTTTATTTTATTTTATTTAATTTTTTTTATTTAATTTTATTTTATTTTATTTTATTTTTTTTTATTCTAATTTATTTTATTTTATTTTGATTATATTATTTTATTTTAATTTGATTATTTTAATTTATTTAGTTTTTTACTTATTCTGTTTTCTTTTAATTTAATTTATTTTAAGTTTTTTGTTTTATTTTATTTATTTAACTTTATTTTACTTTCTTTATATTATTTTATTTTATTCTAATTAATTTAATTTTATTTTATTTTATTATTTTTAATTTGTTTTATTTTAATTCAGTTTATCTTATTTATTTTATTTTTTATGTTATTTAAATTTATTTTGTTTTTTACTTATTTCGTTTTGTTTTATTTTATACTTTACTCTTTTTACTCCCTTAAATAATTTTATGCCACCAACATGCTGATGCAATAATATAATTTTTTCTTTTGAATAACATAAATAAAAAATTGCAAACACTGTACGTAGCAACTCGGCGGTGGGAGAAATAATTTAAAGATTTTCATTTTGATTTTGAAAAATTAGTTTTTGCTTTAAAATTAGTTATTCAACTTTAATTTAATAAACAGGAAGTCTTTGGAGGATCAAGAAGTGACAATTGGTTGAATAAATTAATGAATAATGGATTTTAGTCCAAATCAAACTGTCTGTGACTAAATGTTTTTAATGCTAAATAATTTACTAAATTGATAGTAAGATTTGATTGCAAAGAGATATTCAGGCATTTTAAATGTGATAGGAAGATAAAATATACGTTGCAATGTGTGAATCTCGATTTAGCTTTTCCTATTTATAGCGTCATTTAGAAAGTATTACAATATTAATTATAACGTCATTTCTTTTTTCTAGTAAAAACTAAGAAATCGTCTTTTGAAAGACACCAAGAAAAAATTTGGTTAAACTTCAATTGTTATTGTTGGCCGATTCAATTGGCTTGGATGATAACTTCAACTTTAACGGTTTTTTATAGTTTATTTTTCGCTTTAGCTGTACTTGGAAGTAAAAAACGCTTTCGTGAATTATTACTGATGCGGAAAATTGTCTGTTATTATTAAGAGTGATATGAGTACTGTAAATATATGAGTATGTACTGCACATGTTTGCATGTGTGTGTGTATGCAATTGTCATTGTGGTTAAATAAAATCTCCAATAGAAATGGTATATTGAGGTTAGAAAAGGCAAATAAATAATATTATTTCATTTGAAAATTATTCATATTGTTCGTATGACTTGGATCAACAACAATACAAAAACAACAATATTCAAAAGAAAAATGAAGAAGAGAAATTGCACACGCATACATGAACGCATGCATATATGCATAAAAGCCTCACTAAATTGGTTCGAAAGCACAAAAAAATAATATTTTCTGAACAGAATTTCGTTGGCTTTTCATTGTGACATGTACATAAATGTGTGTGTGTGTGTGCCTGCGTGTTTGTTCAAGTGTGCAAATGTCAGTGGAAAGCATGAAATGAAGAATGTTTGCACAAATACACACATATGCTTGGGAAAAACGTAACGAAACGAAATAACTTTGCTGAAAGTAATAAATGAATGCATGAATGATGACTGCCTCCGACTGCCGACTGACGGTGCCAGCCGCTTCCTTCCTCCCGCACAATTGGCCGATGGTCGAGTGGTTCAGTGGTCAAGTGGTCACTACGTTGGTGTGCTTATGCGCAATTGTGCAAAAATAAATATGCACATTTTAAATTGTTTGTCGGCTGCCACAGCATTCTATTGTAGTCACACGCACACACACACATACATATGTATATGTATATATGTACATAAATATTTCCTTTCTGGCTTCTAAATAATTTTCCATCTCAAATTTATAGTTGCTCATTTCATTCTCCCTTCACTGGTTGCTAATGTGTGTGTTTGTATGTGCACTCTCTTTTGAGAGGCGTAAAGGAAGGAAGTGAATGCCTATCAAGTCACATGGTATACGAACTAGAAGCGAGTGTGGCATGCCTAAGATATTTGACGTACGTCTAAGAAAGCCTTCGAGAATGTTTGAATTTAAATATTTCATGAGAAAGTGCCTCAGTTAATTTTGCAGGGGGCTTGGAAACGAAATTTTTCGGGTCGATGCTAAAGCGATTCTGGTTGGGAAAATGAGGAACGAGGAGCTATGAATTTTCTTTAAATTCAATTGTAAATACCTATTGTGGCTAAATACAATGACATTTTTTTACTTTAACCGTGAAATTATCTTTTTAATTCCGTATACAGTGAGCTGATGGTCGTTGAATTTCCCATTGTGGCGTGTTTTCCGTTTACATAACAGGAATGGAAGAGAACCGTAGTACGGCGTAAGCCATGTAATTTGAAGACCGTAATTTGATTTAATCGTAGATGTCAGCATATCTACAGTAATAACCATCTATCTATACTCTTCAAGATTAAGTTCGCACACCAACGCATCCGTGCACCGGCAGTCACTAACTGACTTTTTATCTCCCTCCCATTGCCAAACACCCGACGGTTCATCCACTGTCACCGTGCGACTATCGAAAGTTAGCATTCTTTCAGTTATATTCAGCATATAACCTCAGTTAGGCTCCAACCATCGTAGCTGCAATTTGTTCGTCCTATGTTGCGATGATCAGTTATTGTGCGGATGTGATGGATAGTGATATACTCGTTACCACCAGCCATACATCAGTGATCAGAAGCCTAGCACCAATTGTCACACATCATTAGCTCATCGGTGTTCATTAATCTTTCACTGATTGTCACCAGTATCTTATCGGTCATCACCAGTAATTCATCAATCCTGTCGGCGAGAATTAAGAGTGTTCCAGCAGGTATGCTACAGATACCACCCATCTATTGGTTGGTTTAGCCATCAGTCGTGAAATACCCGCTATCCCGATTCTCTGGAGTGTAAACTTGTTTTTGGGTATGCAGTTACATTTGTGAGATTGTGAGCCTCTTTTATGCAAGATGTTTACCAGAGGTGCGGCTGTGTGCGGATGACAGTCCTGAACCATGAGGCTTGCTGATAGAGTTGTGGCAACTAATACTCTCTTTCGTCCAGCATATTCATTTGCTGTGGAAGCAGTAAAAGTTATCCTGCAAGCAAATAGACAACTCCATTATTTTTCTCAAATGTAATTGTCTAACCCAAAAACTGATCAGACAAATTGAGCGAGCAGACATAATATGATTGCGCACCCCAACCGAAGCCGAACAACTTAATCTACTCGTCTATGGGCAACCGAAACTGTAACCGAAATCCAGTCCTTTCCATGATTGAGTGCACAACATAACGGTTCAATGAGATATGGTGTCTAATCAACTTAGACAGGTCACACCTTTAATGTGAACTAAAAAATTAAATAAAAAAATAAGATAAATGAAATAAAAAAGTATTTCCAGGTCAATGAGCAGCCGAAATGTAAGAAGAGGTCGGGAAAAGGTTCAAAACAATCACCTTAAGTATGCGAATGTGTGTTTGTGTGTGCGCAGATTTGAAAGCCACATACATTAAATGCACTCAAAAATTGAAAATCAAACGGGTCACAACATTGGACGGTGGACAAGAGTGACAAAAGCAGATACCAAATAAATGAGGACAAAAGCGGAATTACACCCACACACATGCACACATGAAAATATGAATACATGCCAAAAGATTGGAGTTCACCTATAGTTGATGTGTATATACTCGTATGTAGGTATGAATGTATGAGAGTGTAAGTGTCGCCGCAGGTGAAAAGCAAAGAAATCAAATATTTGTGTTTTTGCATGTGTTGGTATAGCTGCAGGCAAGTGTTTGACAGTAGTAGTTTTGTATGCAAACTAACGGCCTCTGTGTGTTTGTATTTATATTTGTCATATGTGTGTGAATGTTTGTGTGCACGAATGTGAGGAGATTGAAATTAAATAGAAATGAATCGAAAAGCAAATTACAACGCGTCTACTTGTGGTAGTGAATATATGTATGTATATGTATGTGCCGGTAAATACAAGCAAGTATGCGCCAGGAGCGAGGAAGAGGCTACAGATGGCAAATGAAACGAAATCAGATGAAACACAAATGAAATCGCAAATGAGAATAAGCAATTTCACATACAGTGAGGTACAAACTAGAATTACTGGAGGGTCCCATCCAAATAGTGTTAAGCACTTAGCTCAAAAAAATTTCTTAGATTTTGTTTTTTATGTGAATATAAATATTTTGTATATTAAAGTAAAGTAAATCAGTATTTTAAGCATTTTCTAAATTTTTTAAAAAATTCAACATTTTTAAACAAAATTTCATTTTCAACAAAAAACTTTTGAAATGTTTCGGTTTTAGTTTTCATTAAAAAGAAAGTTGAAATTGTCAACAGCTTGGATTTCTCATGAATTATTAAATTTTTTTTACAGCTTTTCAAGTTGATTTTTATATTAAAAAACTTTCTTTTGGTGAAAAGCTTAAAAAACAGTTAACACTTTATAGTAATCTGTAAAATATTATTATAAAAGAATAATTGGGGGTTAGTCGTCAATTTTTAACACTTTAGAAAAAACACCCCTCTATAATATACTAATATATAATAATAGTAATACTTTACAATACTCAAATTCTTTTTTTATTTCCAAAAATTTTATACAAAAATTTAAATGCTATTTGTTAAAACTTTCGATTTGGAGTAAAGTTTTTTTGTTAAAAAATTCAAGCCAAAATCTTCTCTTTGAAAAACTAATACTTTTATTTATAATATTAAATAGAAACATATATGAAAGTGACAAATTTTTTGCTCCTCACTGTTCCATTACATATGGTATGCATTTTCAAATGTGTGAAGTTGTCAGTGTATATATATATAGGTATACGTATTACGCATGGATGTTTGTATGTAAGTATCCAACTGGCACAATATAATTTCCACTCGATTTGCCAGCAAACAAATTCAATCAGGATTCAATAACATCAAACAGGGAACGCACAAGCGCACACACAAATATGTTTTCTTGTACACAACACACACACACATACACACACACACATGCATAGAGCTTCCGCTTTTCAGTCACACAAGAAGCCACAAAGTATTTATTTGCGCAAAAACGCATACATATACATATTTTCATACACATTTGGGTTGTATCACATGTACTTGCTACTATCCATGCAAATCGTTTACACATTCTAGCATACACGTATTTTTTATGTAAATACATATATGTTTGCATGGCTGAGTGTGTGTATGCATTCGCTTTACCATTTTCCCTTCACTATTTATTCAATTTGATTTTCATTAGCTAAAAAGCTTAAGATTTCCTAATGACTTTATTTGGTATTTCTTATGAGTGGGAGTCCTTTCGCCTTCGTCACGCCAACAAACTTTTAGTTCTGCTCGGTTTGACTATGCTGGACAGATAAGGGATATGATAATAATAATAATATATGTATGTACTACAAGTGTTGTGAACTTTGCTTTTCCTTGTGGATTTGTGTTTCAATTTTTAGGATTTTGTGTTTCAGCTCAGTTTCACTTTTTATTAACAGCCTTGAGAATTTTAAAAAAGTTTTGATGAAAAGTATTACCACAATAAGCGAAAAAAAATAAAAAAAAAAATAATAATAATAAAATTAAATAATTTTATATAAAATAATATATGGCGAAATTAAATTCCATTAACTGAAAATAAAATTAAACAAAGTTAAATAAAATGACATTAAAAAAAAATTAAATGCAATAAAAAGCATAACAAAATAAAACAATAAACAGTAAAATTAAATGAAAAATAATAATAAAAAAAAATTTTTAATGAAATAAAAAATTAAGCTTATATAAAAAACAAAATTAAAATATTATTAAAATAAATACAAATATAATATAATAAAGCAAATAATATGCAAAACATTAAAAAAAAACAAAATTAAACAAAGAAATAAAAAAGCTAAGTGAAATAAAATAGAGTTACAATAAATAATTTTTTTAAATACATACAAATAAATTAAAATAAAAAATAAATTAAATTAAATAAAAACAAAAACAAATAAAAAAAAGTAAAAAAATAACAAGCTAAAGATGAAAACTAAAGGTAAATAAAATATTTAAACAAAATTAAATTAAAAAAACGTTGTTAAAAATATAAAAAAAATGCAAGAAAAATAATAGTATAGAATTACATGCATTAAAAAATACAATATATAAATCAAATAAAGAAAAATAAAATGAAATAACCAAAAAAATATATATTTAATTAAAATTAAAAAAGAAATTACAAAATTACATGCATTATATATTGTTTAAAAGAAATTAAGTAAAAAAATGTAATTGTAAAATAAAGTAAATTAATTAAAAAATTGAACAAATAAAGAAATTAAAATAAATAAAATAAAATAACACGCATTAAAAAATATATAAATCAAATAAAGTAAAAAAGTGAAATAACAAAAATATACATTAATTAAAATTAAGTAAATACAAAAATTGATATAAATAAAAAAAAAATACCAAATTACATTAAAACAATAATATAAAATTACATGCATTAAAAAATGTATATATCAATTGAAGTAAACTAAAATGAAATAAAATAAAATTAATGATATAGAAACAAAATAAAATGTAAAACATTAAGTAAAATAACATAAATAAATAATATTAAATTATAAAAAATAAGATATTAAAAATTACTAAAATAAAAAGTAAAATAAATTAAATTATATTAACAAAATAAACAAATGTAATCAATAAATTGTATGAATTAAATAACATAACATAAAATGAAATAAGATTTATAAAACGTGTCATGTAATTTATATCAAATCAAAAAGAAAACATAACAAAGAATAATAAAAAATAATTTCTAAAATAATAATTTCAGAAAATATTTGACACAACAAACAATATGATGGTATTTATACATGCATGCATAAATGAGAGTCTTTCTATAGGACTGACCTCGTTTAAATACTTTAATCGCATAAAAAATTTCAAATTTAATATTATTTTATTATTTTCAGTGTATGTAAATATATATACTCGTATTTATGTATAAAGCTCTAATATGTTTAAAAAAAAATATTATTAAAAAGAAATAAATAAAAACAACTGAAAATGAAACGAAATTTCCGCCAATTACCTGTTAAACATGTACGCAATCACATACACACTCGTGTGTATAACTTTACATAAACGCAAACGAAAAGACAAACATGCGAAATTGGCGAGCGAACGAACTGACACTGCAGTCAACAAACTAAAAAGTACACTCCTATACGAAATACATACAATCAAGATCACTGCCACTAACACCACTACACACGAGCATGTACACATATTAACTCGTATATATGTACGTGTGTACAACGAAAGACAAAATATCAATGCAATTACCGCAGAAGTGCATCCAAATCAATGATAGTCGAGCACGTACCGCCATAACCAGGATTATCACGCCCACCACCGCTGCTGCTACATACGTGTATTGTACGTAACAGAACATTCAGTGATAGAAGAAGAAGCAGAGTCAAAATGAAATGGAAGTGAGTGTGTGAAAGTGTTTTGTTTGCATTTGTGGTAGTGTTGGGGGCAGGCAGCAACCAGGTATTACTGGTACAACAACACGTTAGTCGCATACATACATATTTGTACTCTTTTTAATGAATATGTGTGTGTGTGTATGGAGATTTTGTGATAATATTAATAAAGAATTTTAGTGAGCATGATATTTGACTACTTTTAAACATATGCATATGTATGCGTGTATGTGAATGTTGCTGTGCTTGAGCTCGTGGTGTGTTTGTGTTTTGAGTTTTGTTTGTTTTTATCGAGCTCAATGCAATGCCAGTAGTCGTTGGTAAGCTTATATGAGTGAATGATTTGTTGTTAACTAACAACAACAACAACAGCATACATACATATGCATCGTTGAAAGCAAACTTCAAATAAATTGTATTACTTGCGCTACACCGCATAAAACCATTAGGTGCGTATTTTTTTTAACGCAGCGTGAATTGTTTGGTTAACGCACGAAGTTCAAAATATGCACACACACATACCATATGTACATACATATGTACATATTAAACTTTCATTGGTTAAAAGTTGAAAGTTCATGTTTCCTGCTCCAAAGTTACGGCGGTTTAACGGTAATATTTATATACAACTGAACACATGTACATACATATGTACGTATATATGGAGTTTTTCAGTTTCTGGCATAAATTAAAATTAAACAAAACAGTTTGTTCAATTAAATTTCTTTTGTTAGTTTTAATAACGGTTTGCTTCTCTTCTTCTCCTTATTCTTCTTCCCAAAAAAAGGAAAAAATAATGCATCTTTGGTGTATGGTTTTTGGAGAAAGTGGGCAAAGTTTGGTGCTCTGAAATAAGGTCACACCGCGTAAGCCTAAAAGCAGATAAGGAACTAACGGTAAAACATTTTTAAAAATAAAAAATAAATAAACTATAAATAAAACAAGTGCAAAACGCATGTGATTTAAAAACAGTTTTTAATAAAAAAAAATTAAGAAAAATTTTAATCAAAGCGATTTCAGAATTTGTTGCCTACTTTCAGGCGGAATATATAAAGAGCTGAATTAAAAAATGAATAAGTAACAACAAAAATGGAAAAAACAATTTTGGTCTGTATAAGATATTATTAAGAGGAATATATAAAAAAATCTTAAATTTGTTTCTAAATTAAAAACTCATTTAAGTGTTTTCTACAGTTCACAACCCAGGTACAAAAAGACTTGTAAATATTATATATTGATAAGTATAGGTACAAACGAGTATGTATAAATGAACAAGCGTGAATTCACACATGACCAAATTCACACAGAGCCCTCATCCCGCGTCCCTTTTATTCCCTTTTTATGCCCATAAATGTTAAAAACAAGAGAACCAGCGTAAAATCCTGAGGAGCGCCGAAGGCAGGTGAGAGTTGGCGAAAATTTCTGCACTCAAAGCGCGAGCAGCATTCGTTTGAGAAATCGAAAACTTTTAGTTAAATTAAAGTTTGTGTTTATCCTGCGCCACCAAAAAGTTAAAAGATTACTTTCCTTTGTGTGTATGTGCGTATGTGTAAATGGTAATGAAATTGGAAAGAGATTTTTATTATAACTACGAGGTAACGGTACATGAGCATATATTTACTTATGCACATTTATATACACACATACACATGTGTAATGCACTCATCGCTATAAGGTCATTTGGGCACACATACAATACTATTCGATAAACGAGTGAGTATATATACCATACATATATATGTACCATATATATTATATATGCATGTAGGTACATTTGCACTGGGGTGTCTGGTGGGAATTTTTGACTTTTTATTTTTGTTTCGCTTCTTTGATTTTGTAATAGTAAAACTTATTGAAAATTAAGCGATATTGAAGCAGACCGCTGATACAAGGGATTTCTTGTTTGGATATTGGAAATTTAAATTGAATATTTTACTAATCAAATTAACTGTTTTTCCATATTTTCTAGTTATTTCTTTACATATTTTCCCAGAATTCTTTATAAATAAGTAAATATGAGAAAAATAATTTTACATTTAATAATTAACATTATTTTTTTCATTACATTTTCGGATTCTTTAAAATAAAAAAAGACAAATTGGTGACGGAGTTCGGTCGAAAGTCTCTTCAGCGATATGTACAATACAAATTTCATGTGAAATAACTGATGCGAGAGTAAGAGAGTTACTAAAATGAGGATATTAAAATAAAGGTAGATAAAATGGATGTCTATTGTGAGGCTATCGGATCTGAAATTTCTTTCATAATGTCTTTTCTGAACCACTCTGTCGCCTTAATAACTTAATAAATTTGAACATTTGCATATGTGCAATGAGAAAAAAGTGGCCGATTTTTTCCTATATAAAACCTTGCACGCAAATAGAAGATATTTTACGCTCTCTTCTTCTACTACTTCTGGGAATCTTCTGCAGTAATCGTTGTAACATATCCATATTCTACTGTTGTGTATGCCGACAAGACAATGCATCGTTGGCAATTAGGGTTCGCAGATCATTCCTTTCAATGTTCAATAGACGGCACGTGCTGCGGTTGAGTAAGCCAAAAACTGTTAAAGACACGACTAAGCTTTACCTTTCATCTAATTTTCTCACCAAGTCATATGTAAGTGTTCTCTTTCTATCTGTACCCAATTTTAAAATTAATCTAGTTAGTTCTACTATTTCAAAGTTTGCATATACCTACATATATATGTGTAATATTTGTCCCATGAACCCATTATCATTATGCATCAGAATGCTAGTCCCACTAGCAAATCAAGACATTCTCTAGACATTTCAAAGTATTTAAAAATATTTCCTGTTGTAAGAATCAACTTTTTTTTGGAACCAAAATGATATTTGATAATTGCAGTAATCGTCGGTTGGAGAATCTGTAGCCAAAAAACATTCCACTCGATTATATAATTCAAAACCGTCCAAATTAGTACTGACTTGCAGCTTTGTCCACCGCACTCTCTTCCACGACTCTCTGGAAGGGAAGCCAATATCAGGCACGAATTTTGATTTCATCGTCAAAAAAGGTAAATTATGTGAAAGTAAGCTTGCAGTGCTTGCTGTATCAGTCTGTGGGTATAGTAAATCTAGTTTAACGTGTAGTGCCTGAGTTTAGGTTCTTCCAAGAGCTTCACTAAAATGTTAAATACGCCAGCTGCTTTCTGTATACTTTACATACTTGACTGTGTATTTATTTTTTATACCGTATGTCATAATTGACCCTCTAACTGAGGTGTGGAGCCAATAAGTTACACATGTTGTTAATATTCATTTGGGCCCCATCATAATTTTCCAGGTATAAAGTGCTATTGTTGTTGTCTTTTCTCTCTTTCACTTTTAATAAATTAGTGAACATTACTGAATTTGTTTTAATAGCATTTGAGGGTAATTTAAGGTTATTTGCAAGGACATCTGGAAACTTCACCTTATCTATGATAGCTACAATCTTCGTATATAAACTCCCTTCTTTTCTAGATCATGCAGTAATTTATTCATTGTTAAGATTTAGAGAAGAGGGATTAGCACGCTACCCTGAGGAGTGTTTTTTTTGTCAGATCTGCCAATCGCTGAGGCTAGCTGCGTCGAAAAAGAACTATCAGGAGCATTCCATCAATAAATTTCACTGAAGATTCTGAGACGCCAAGCTCTCTAGGCGCTATCAAAATTTTGATCTTTACAAATTAAACTGTAGAAACATTTTTGAATCAATGAAAGATTTCATTGTGGTGTCGTTCAGGATTCTTAGAACCACCACTCGCTAATCAAACCAATGAGTGGAGTTGGGAAAACTGTCTTACAAATCGACTCCTACAAAACGCGGTATATTCACAAAGGCAAATCCTTAAGACCCATCTTTCTCTCTACTACAACATCAGCAGAAGTAGTTTGATACAGGGCTGTATTTGACATCTGTCAAACCAAACTTCTTTTGTTTTAGGTCAAAGTCAAGCATTTATGAAAATGGATCGGCTAACAACCGCACGACGTCATAAATCTGTTAGACCCACTACAAAAATGGTGTTCAACCAGATCACATTTCGTGTTTTAAGAAAAGATTATGGCTCACATAATCGTTCAATTACTCGAGCAGTTGGTAAAATTATCGTTTTGCTCGTCCCACCTTAAATATCGCTACAGCAAGTGAAAGTGTAGCCGAATACCTGAAAGTGTATATTTCTCGACGTATTTTGCACTTGGTCTTACACCTACATTCATATGAAATCCAGATGGCAAAACTACTGAAGCCAGCTGACCATTTATAACGCCGTACATACGTCGATTGGGTGCTTGAACAACAAGCGGTGGACGGCAATTTTGGTCAGTGAACAACCCGCTAAAGCAAATAGGCTCATTGTGATACCGCTGTGAGGCTCATGTCTTCACCTTCTCAAATGTTTGAACAATTTCATGTATCTTATAACCGAAACGAACTTGTGTCGTGCAGATGTCAATATAATATTCCTCTTTATCGTCCCTATAGCTGCGGAAAAATCATTAGAGGAGCCCATGCATTTTCCGTAAGGCCCATTAAAAAGTGGGCTGATATTATGCCTTTCGTTATGTTAATGGAGCGTCGGTCAGGAAGGATAAGATGCTTCGATTTTTTCGCGTCCAACTTTGGGCATAGCTATCTGATCACATTGCACGTGATCTCATTCGGCCATCTTTAGTGTGATTTTTTGGCAAAGGTCAGCTTAAGCACATACTTTGCCGTGCACAAAGGTAAACCTGCATGGTGTGCATGTTTTATTGTGCTGCTCTCACTGGTTCATCTGCCATGCAATTGTCTGTGATATCACTGTGTCCAGGAACACAGACCGTGGCAGTGTTGCGTGAGATGTTGTTCAGATTGCTTCTACTTTGTATGGCCACTTTTGATGTGACACTATTACATTGAAGAGGTCTGATTGTCCAGTTACCGTAGATGAGCAGCCACTCATCGGGTATCAAAGGGTTCTGAGTGGAAGACGCTGCAGTACCCTGGCAGTCTCATGCTCATATTTCCTTAGAGTATCGAGCGCTAAGCTGTCTGTAATTATGACAATGGCTCCCGGATCGAGGACATTTCGGTTTTACTATTTATTTTTGTTGTCACTGAGCATGTTTACTGAACTGAACGCACCCATTGTCAATGCTGAACATTATGGACGTATGATAACACGACTTGGACAATATGTGGTTTCAACAATATGGTGCCACATGCCATACAACGCAAGCGAATATGGCTTCATTGCACAGTCAAGAATAAAGAATAACGCCATCTATTGGTTTAAGGCACTGCTCCTGTCATCAGTTATTTGGCACTTAACTACCTGATACAATTTTTGGTTTTTTTTGTGATACACCTATATATTAATAATAATACTTGTGTATCCAAAGTATACCAAGCGAAATCAATATTCCAGCAAACTGAATTGCAATAGGTACTATTCTTTGGATTGAATTGATTCCTGGTCTACATACAATTTCAGCCAAATCGACCTAAAACTACGACTGCCCATGTTTACTGTCTGTAAGGACCTTCTCAATTGGCTCAGCTGTACTTAATTGATGAATTACTATAAATCTCTTTCCATCATTTTTATTGTTACACGCATATGTAGGTATATGTAGCTGTGTTTAATTTTTCAAAGCCTTTTCTATAGTTTAATGAGCTTATGAATTTCTGTTACCAAAAATTAATTAATAATAAAAATATTTTTTCTATTAATTTGTTAGAAAAATCATATTAAATTTATTAAAAAAAATTATTTTTCATTGTATTTGGTCTCGTGTAAATACAATTTAAAAATTATATATTTTATTTCCAAACATATTAACCAAGTTCGGCGTGTACTGGTACTAAAGTTCGAATTATTATGAAATTAACTAATTAAAAATAGTTACCGAATCCGCTTAATCGCATACTTTCACAAATTGGTATGTGGTAATTAGTCCAAATATATTAATTATATATTTATTAGCTTCACGCCTAGACGGTTGTGACACTTACCTAAAAATAAAATAATAGAGATAGGAAAATTATAAGTATTTTTTTTTATTAATTTAAATACGATTGTATAACTAAAAATTGATATATGTATATACATATATGTTGGTAATTGTGCATTGTGGTATAAAATAATTGAAATTAAAAATTTATGTGCATTTGCATGGCTGCAATTCAATGTGCATTAATTATTTCTAAAATAAGTTTGTGTCAGACTTAATTGTGGAGTATTGTATGTGCAAATATATATAGAAACACATTTGTATGTATGCACATGTCATGTATTTTGGGGCGCTTAATTGCTGCGCACATTTGAATTAAACGCGCAATAACAAATTTCCAACAAAATATACGCGCGCTCGACCAAATAAATTTGGATAAAGTCAGACTTTTGTTTAATACGTATATATAAATATATATATTTAGATTTATATTTGTGTGTGTGCGGGTGTGTATATACGTCAACATATTAGTATTTTAATTCAAGCCCGTATCGAGTTGACTGCCGCAAGTGCACTTAACTTCATTAAATCAACAAAAGCTGCACACCTACACACACTCATACATACATTTATGTATATATATATATATATATATATATATATTCCGACATATACACGTAGTTGACTCATAGATATGCATGCTTGTGCTTTCAAATACATGTATATAAATAAATACTTAATTAATCAAATTTCGCGCATGTGCTCCGTACACTCGGACATCCTGTTTGCAGGATACGCAAAACACTTTTTGCCACAATGAAATGCAATTTAGCGCAAATATTGGTTTGTTATATTTAAATCATATTTGCAATGGGCATTAAAATAGCTGCATATATTCGCATACATACATACAATGTGTTTGCGAAAATACAGCCTGCAGGGAAAAATACTAGTTGTTAACTAGAATACAACTAGTTTACATTTTTACATCAATTAGTTCAACTTTCATATATTTTCGGTGTAAACGATTGGTATTTTTAAAATGGAGATATCCTACGAACTGTCAATTATCAGTCTATGCAACAGCTTCATACTAGTTAAATACCAGTTAAAATACTAGTTTGTTCATACCAGTTGAGCATTAGTTCGCCCCAGACCAGTCTACTACGCACTAGTCAAAAAGCATTTCGATTGATTCCGGCATTCCAAGCGGCTGAATCGATTTTATTCCATTCTTTTGTGTACGAGTATGTTCAGTTAGATTTGAAAATAGTTTTAAAAAACTCCTTTCACAGGAAGTTGACTAGGAACTTCCTTAAAAAAACGCACATATAGTTTATTTTACTTAAAGTTTTGTACATTATTTCTATCCGCGAGGTGGATCAGACATCAATCTATAAATTTGAAGCTTAATAAAGACTGTTCATCCGGTTTTACAATTGAACAAAATTTAAAAAACCACAATAATATATGGTTGTGTTTGCAGCTACTAGTCTAATAATGTGTGGCCGGAGGTTCTAGTTACTTATGAGTCCTGTTGTCTTTTACAAAATGACAAACTAGTATGAATTTGGCCGCAAAATACTCGTTCCAATACTAGAATTTTTGCAAACTAGTCCAGATTTTACCGAAAAATGCTAGTATAATTCCAGTCTACGGCAAACTAGTTTATTTTTGTCCTTTATGTACTAGTATAATTCTAATTTGGCGGCCGCGATAGCCGAGTGCTTAGTATTGCGTACTGCCATTCGGAAGGCTCGGATTCCTGGTGTCGTACTAACATTAAAAAAATTATAAAAAAAAAATAATTAAATAAAAAATTAAGCTGAATTTTCTAATTGCGGTCGCTCCTCGGCAGGGAATGTCACCCTCTCCGAATGTATTCTGACATGAAATAACGCTCCTGATAAAAAACCATCAGCCATTCGGAGGCGGCTTAGTATAAACCGTAGGTCTCTCCATTTGTTGGAAAAACATCAAGACGCAAAGCCAAAAATTGGACTAGAATTTTTGCAAACTAGTCTACTATTTCCCCGTAGGGCATATAAAGATACGTATATACACATATAAATAAATTTTAAAATGCATATTAATCGCCTTGTTCATATGCATGTTGTATATTTGGTTGGTATATAAAATAGGTGTATATATATATATACATATATATTTTCTTGCAAATATTATGTAGCTTTTTCCGTTTACAAACATACACATGCATACTTTTATATTCGTTATTCAAATTTATAAATATACATATATATAATACAATGAAAACTTGCATTTGCGTATAATAAAATTGCATACATACATATTTACATGTACACTCAATTCATTCGACTATGTTTGTTTGTTTGTATGTATGTATGTATGTATGTATGTATTTATGTATGAATGAGCGATTGTTTTTGTGCTATATTTAATCGATTTGTTTAAAATAATAATAGTTTTTGTTGATACCCTCCCCCACCAGAGTGCGTTTTTTCATTTGTCTCCCTGAAATTCATTGAAAACGCAAACTTATTTGCGATTATGTAACTTTGTGTGGTTGAGTGCGCTTTGCATATGTAGTAATTAAATTAAATGTTTTTATTTGATCTGAATGGGTTAATGATTTAAATTAACACAATGATACAAATGATTTATTCGTAAATGTGGTTTTCTTTACATGGTTTTCAAAAAATATACAATATAAATAAGTGTAAATAACAGTGATGACCGTAAAAAAAGCGTAACTCTTTTTTAAACAGGTGGCAATGCTCATCATAAATGTTTGAATTATAACTGTTTTGAAGTGCGCTCACTTATCCGTTCGCCTTGTAGCGTTTTCATAAATTCGGCCGACAGCTTTCAATTCTCACTCCTTCGTTTCTGTATGCTTACCTAGGAACAAATCTGCTTTTACTAATTAAGTTGAACGAAAAGAATTACAGATGGCAACCTTCCTCACAAATATTTTCAGGTTAAAACATTTTTAAATTTGTAAGCTCTGCTCTCTTTCTTCTCTTCTTAAAATTGTTTTGAAGTGTATCCGCATGTGACAGGCATTTTTGCCAAACAGTTTTTTTAAATAAATTTTAAACTGGTAACAGCATAATAAAACACATGTTCGATCCTGATACTTTTGTCAAATACTTCAGTTTATCATTATTTATTATTATTTATAAGACTTATTTTTTTGTAAACTGGTGGCAACACCTTATCTTCATTCATTTCATTTCCAATAGTGTTTGACGTAAAAATATTTTTTTTCAGTTGAAAAACAATTTTTTAATATTTTTCTCATATTTAAAAATTTTTAGTTATGGCGTATTTCCATTTCATCATCTATTTATACATACACGTATGTATTTACAAGCACGATACATATTACTCGTAACAAAAATTACTTTTGTTTGATTCTAAGGAAAGTTATTGAATACAGTTGCCGCAGTATTTCAAGTGCCAATTTTTTCACGCTTAATACCGTAAAAACTCGTTGAAATTTTTCCAAAAATTACTTCATATGCCAATATGACCTACTTTCAAACACATGCACACAAACGTAAAAGTAAATTTTTATTAACTGGAAAATTGTGAAGGCTTACGAGTCCAACGTCACTGAGGCATAGGAAGTTTATTAAAATTTAGTTTTTAATCAAATGTGATGAGCTTCAATGAAGCAGGCGGTGTACACACACCATACATATACATATACATAAACACATAGAGATATGCAAAATGTGTCAGTAAGTCAAATTGTGTGCGCATATCGGGCGATTGACGTGCATGATTATGACATGATGCAATCAACTTTAAGTAGACAACACTATTACACACATAGGCAGACATATTCTCACACATACATACGTACGCACTGGCATGAACTTATTTTAAAGTATGTGATTTCACAAATCCAAATCCAATAAATCTTCAGCAACTCATTCTCTTCCGCTCTCTTCATGCCACTTTTGCAAAGTCAAGAATTTTTTGCCAATGACTAAATAACGGCATATTTTCTTACGGCTCATCGGTTCTCGTGTGCGTGAAGCAAAGCGTGTCTAAAGCATTGCAAGTGGTGGGGCCCGACTGTACTGCCTTGTTGCTTCGCGAATGTTGCATACTTCTAGGCGCGCACATTGTGTGCTGCCGTGGGTGATGCCGATGATGAGCAAATGATATGGATTTCGATGTGTCTGCTTGTATGGCTGTGTCTGCGTGTGTGTGTTTGCATGCTTGTGTACGAAGTGATTGAAAAGCTCTGTATGCCGCTGTAGTGAGATTGCGGTAAAACGAATAATTCAGAGCAATATAAAGTATGCTACCAATTGTATGGCGTATATGGGTGTATATGTATTATACACGTATGTATGGGCGATTGACTAAAGTGGTGCTGTTTGAAGCATTATGTGCGCTCTTGTATGTACAACATTTCATTCATTTCCTCTAAATATTGAGTACATTTTGTGTTGTTGTTGGCATAGATTGATGGCATATTATTGCGTCCAAGTGCACTCCATGCAGCCCCTCTATTGCAAATTGCAAATTTCAGCCCCCTTTCCGCTATGCAACAACTGCAACTGCATCAGCATTTCGCGTGGCACGAATATTCGCTTAGAAGCATTGATCGATAATGATTTTCGTGTTTAAAAAGGATTCTTTTATTGAATGCTTTTGCTGAGAGCAGCGAAGCGTGGAAGAAGAAGAAGAATAAGCGACATGCAATATGCACTCACCACTACCGCCATTAGGTGCAAAAAGACTGCATATAACGGAAATTTAGTATGGAGTACAAAGTGAGAGCCCACATATACATACTAGTACATATAGGACTCATGTATTAAATAGGTATATGTGATTATGCATATATGGTATGTATGTATGTATGTATATGCGAACGAGTTTATCACCAGCATCAAGTAATCTGTTGAGTTAAACACTTTCGAGCGTAGTTTGATGCGCGATTACCATAAAATAAGCAGAATAAAAATAGAAAAAGTATTAAAACTCCATCATTGATTAAGTTTACACAAGCAAAAATTTACTCAGCATTAGGGTAGTTCCTGTTTGTTTTTTAACAAGTAATGAAGATTTGTCTTTTGTTTGTCATATTTGTCACTAAAATTATTTTACGATATGCAAGTGGGAGACATTTTCTTAAGACACTGAAGGCTACATAATCAATTTACAATCAGGTCGACTAACTAAAGCGGTTTATACATCCTTATAGTTTATAGTATTCTGTATAAGATTGCCAACTCTAGAGAAAATAAATAAATTAAAATTATGTCGTAGCAAATTACTGAAAACAGACCTAAACCGGAAGTTGTTGGGAAAGCATAAAATTTATTTTAATCAGAGTTGCCAACATTTAAAATATCAATATTGTTGAGTAGCCACTTGCTCAAAGATTCATGAAATGGCATCAAAGGATCGCTGAATGAAAGACGGTAGGTATCTTCTTTTAGTGAACACATTTTACGTGATAGTTTGAACAATAAAAGTAGCTTTCCCTCAATGGGATGAACTACATTCGGGCATAAGTAGAAATGTGGACTACTTTAGACGAATAATTATGATGCTTAACCACAACTGGGATGAAGATTTATGCCACTGCCTTACCTTAGACGAAATTGGGGTGCAACAAACCATACAAGAACCCAAAGAACAGTCAAGGTAGTTTGTGTTCAAGGGTACCCCGGCACCAAAGATGGCACGGAAGGTTTTGCTTGAGAACGAGGTCGTGAAAAAATTTTTGATATGTTCTTCAGATTTCCACGTCTACAACTATTTACTGTCCTGAAGCAAAAGCTTTGAGAAATAATATTATTCATCGAGTTAAAAGAAGACTTTGGTGAAAAAAATATCTTTATTTGCAAGAAAAATAAGTATTATTATAAAAAAAAAATAAATACTGAAGTTTGTGTTTGAAACAAAAGAAACCTATTTACTAAATATTTCTTTCAAAACAGTTTTCGTTACTTTCAATAAATAAAAAATTAAAAGTGAAAATAGAAATAGAGAGATATACGAGTATATATATAAAAATGTAAAATTAGTAAATACAGAAAACAAGGCTGAATTCATTTCAATTTAAAGCTTCATTGAATATTAATTTTATACACTAGATTAAAATTTTCTATAATTAAACATGGCGGACGCATTAGCCGTGTGGTTAGCATTTTTACTTCCATACAAAGGTGCGAGCGAAATTAAATATTATATCCCTTGCGGCTGTGAGAAAAGATTGGGTGTAAGGCAGACCTGTCGTAAAAGTCGACCAAAGTCTATCTACAGGCCATAAGTGCCGAGCTGTATGGAGGCTCAACTTGTAGTAGCTTCGGCTATGAGATTTGAACAGGAGCCCTCAGAGCTTGCTCCGACATTTTTTCAAGGCAGATCCTTCGGTGAGTAGCTTGCTGTTTGCTGTTAAGCCTAAATGCAGGTAGATGTGTCCTACGGTCACTTCAGTGTGGGTTCATTGAAACCGGACGCCGTATCCATAGCGCGTTGGTAAATGTCACATGCTAATTTGTTAATGCCACACTGCTAATTGGTAAAACGATGCTATGAGTTTAAGCAACAAAACAAAAATAAATAACTTCATTTATTCGAGTTGAAAAAGTAGGAAATGATATTTAGTCGTTAGGAGGTACTCACGTTAAACACTTCGAATACTGCACTCTCTGTTTTTTTTTTGAAGCGAGTTTAGGATTCCCCTAAAACAATAAAAGTACCGCCTCGAATTCAAAAGAGTACAGTTTCCAATTAATAACTATTAGAAAAAGCTCAAAGTCAAACTTTTAAGGTGACAGGTGTGAATTTTAGAGAAAGCCGCTTCCCATATGTACAGCTGTATGTGTCATGCTCCGAAGAAAGTACATAGAGTAGCCTGATTAATTTTATTAAAAAAAAATATTGTCGCGGGCAAAAACTTGTATATATTCATATGTACCCGTATATAAATATAAAAACCTCTTATTTTTAAAAAGAGGAATGCCTTAATAAGGAATATACCTAGAGTCATCCGTAATCTACTCAACTCGAGCATTTTTTATGAAATTCAAAGCGCCAAAAAGTTGATTGAACCATTGAGTAGCTATGTAAGTGCAGGCAGCGTTTCTTATTTTTATTATGCGGAAATTAGGTTAAAATACTAGTTAGAAATTTTTGATAAAATCAACGCCGGTATGTTGAAGTGCTGCTGCTTTGTTAACTGTTATAGAAGAAGACTGATAAAATTGTACATAAGCGAGGCAAGCGTTTATAAATATACACCCAATAAGCATATATATAGCTGACGCCTAAAAGTATGTTTTGAAAAAGCTTAAATGCTTAGTAAGCTTTTAAAGCACCACAAACAACTTTCAGTGAGCAATTTTCACCAATTTGAAAAAACTTCAATGTATTAACAGTATAAATTGAAAAATAAGATATTCAGTAGAAGCGGGTTTTTTTTTGTTTTCATTAAACAAATACATTTTTTCTTTTACTATTATTTTTGTCAATAAGAACTAATTAAATATAAATGTCATTTTATTTACTATTGTAAAAATATTTCGCTCTGTCCGTAAATATATATAGAATGAAAATAAACTTAGTTTAGTTGCCCCAAAGTATTTGGCATTATTATCTGCATAATTTATTGCATACTCCTAAGCAATTTATTTTATCTCTTCAAATATTTACGAAATTTAAAGCATTTTCATTGTATGTCACAATCATCAATATTTGTTGTTGTTGCTGTTGTTGTGCATTGCTTTTATTGATTTTCATATTAGAAGTTATAATAAACATAGCAAATTTGGCCCAAAGTGTTGTTGCTTTCTTACCTTTAAACAATATATGTATATGGGAATTTATATTGGCTTTTTAGTGTTTTTGAATTTTTGTTTTGTTTTTGTTTTTGGTTTTACATTTGCATTTTTTGTTGCTTTTGTTTTTGTTGTCATTTGAAATGCCACAGCTTGTGGTCCTTTTGGGGAAAAAGATATCAATTTGCGCAAGCAAAGTGGCTTAAATATATATTTATATGTAAATATGTGCAACAACAACAATTGCATAAAGCGAATAAACGTATAATAAATTATTGTAAGAAATTTAGAAAATTTAATTATCAGTTGCAACATTTACAACGACAACTATGTGTGTAGTTATGTGTGTACTACATGCAAGCTTAAACTTACATTTAAACACGGACAGGAAGTCATTTTGAAGTCTTGGTAAGCTGCCAATTAAAATACTTGAAAGCCAAAAGTGGTTGACGTTTCTGATTTCTAAGTATTGGTATATATTGCCATCAGAATGTGTATGTGTGTGTGAGTGTGTGTGTGCATTGTTGGAATTTTAGAAATTTTTACATTGATTTGCATTTGATTTGAACATTGTCAACAATTATCTCAAGGAAGTGGCTATTTTAATAGAAAATTGATTAAAATAGTTTTTTTTGGTGAAACTCAAGAAGAAGAATTATATTTTTTTTACTAAATTGTTTGAAAAAATTTTGTTAAATTTGATATTAAAGATTTAATATGCGTTTGGCACAAACCATTGAACTCTTTGTTTACTTATTTTAAAAATTTTGGATTCATTGATATAAAATTTTAAATTGTTTTGCTTTGGGAGTTTTTACTTTTATGTAATTTTGCATTGGATTTAATTTAATTTTGCAAAGTATTGCACTTAATAGTTTAAATTAAGAATTTATGCAAAAGCAGTGAGCATATTTCGATTTAGGTTTTTTAAACTATTTTAGCTTCTTGGAGGGTCAGACTTCACATTTATTACACTTTCAATTAAGAGTTTTTTGCGCTGCATAAAATCACCAAAAAACTTAAACTTAGAGATTAGCGGATATGACATTACCGAACACCAAAGATAACTAAAAATTAAACAAATTTTAGAAGAAAATAAAGAAACAAGTAAAAAAGTGAAAAGACTTACTTAAAAATAATGATATTATTTAGCAAAATTAACGAAAAAATATAACAATAATAATACTTAAAGCAAAATTTTTAATTTTCAAATATATATATACAAATATATATATATATATATATATATATATATCCATTATATACATCAATATATAAACATCGAAATTATGCCACCCTTAGGTATGGCTAATAAAACCTCAAGGATTGAAAGTCCAAGTCCAAATAAATAACTTTTTTTTTTGGCTTAGACCAAGCATTTAATTAGGCAGTCAATTGCCGAAACTCAATTGTCTTAGATAGGAGTTTGGCCAGTCAGTTGACTGAATCTGAGGCCCTCACTCCTACGATCAGTTCTTCTATCGTCCATCCAGGCAAACAATATTTTGTGAACATCTTGATTAGCAACTTCAATACTCCCCTGACTTTGAGAGAGACGCGATTCGCCGTGCACTATGGACGCACTTCAGACCACAACAGTTTAAACTATTTACATTTGGCCTTCTTTGTGAAGTTTTACAATAATTTTTCTTACGCCAATTATATATTTCTTTTCTTATCGGCATCGTTTTAAGAAAATTAGCGAAAAAAGTGAAAATCTTTGTAAAGTGGTTATAATAACACTAATCTATATAACAAATGGTTTTTTTTTTTAATAAAATTTGATGTATGCACGCTACTACAACTTGAATTGAAGGGTGATGAGCGTACACTTTTGACACACGCGTTACTGGACTGACGCGACAAAATCACCGTTATCCAAACCAACGCTCGCCTGGGTAAACAGATTTGCGGCGCCAGCAGCATGAAAGACTGTGGCCAATAAAAAATATGTAAAATTAGAATTATTTTGCTAATGGTTTTTAAGTTTATAACAAACAAAAATTTCACTTTAATAGGAGCGTAGATTTATTATGGCTAGTGTATATGTTTTGCGTCGGATAATGGCTTAAACAATTTGTTTGCCTTTGAAGCACACAGCATCTTAACGTTTGAGACGGCGATACTCTAAAGACATTTTTTAGATTTTTTAGTAGCTAATTTAGTAGATTCTTTCCCGCAATCAAAGTCTAAATTTCTCTGCTTCTTTCTAAATGAAATTTACACTCATCTTTATTAAAATTATAAAATTTTTTAAAAACTTCGCTTTTATAGCTTCTTTCTCAACATTTTTAGTCACACGCTGTTTGGTTCATGCTTAAACATGAAACAAAAGCAGTACGAATTGGTGTTTGATTGAGTCTGCCTAAATATAGCTTCTAGGATTGTCTTGGTAAGCATCGAACCGATTATTGTTTTTTTGATATTTGACGGAAACCTTAGTTTTTTCTAGGTTTGACTAAAAATACTTTAATTAAAACTCGAAATTGGAATTTATTTTCGGGGGATGCCGATAGGATTTGTCAAATCTAGAGTGTGCCAATAATTGACTGTAAAAAATCGAACTTTGACATTAAATGGGATTTTATTTGCTATGCTTTTACGAAAAAACTACTTAACAGGTCATCATGAAACATATATCATTGAAGGTATTAGAAGTAAAATCTGATACTTTAAAAAATATATATTTATTTTTCGCAAAAGAAATGTCTCAAGAACGACCTACTTCGACCCAACTAGTTTTTCAGTAATGAAGTTCTAATCATGAGAACAGTAATGCCAGTAATGGTTATCGGAAATCTAGATGCCACTGGGATGTGTAATCAAACAAGACTTCGTTTAAGGGGTTAGGGGTAGTCAGGATTTTCAAAAAAAAAAATTTTTTTTTCGCATTTTCGTTAAGTATAATATCTTAAAAATAATCTCTGAAAATTTCAAGTTAATCCGATAATTCGTTTTTAAGTTATTCGACAAATAACAAAGAGAGCTCGGGCCTTTCAAAGCGCTAGTGTGAAACTTTAAACGCGTTTTTCTCAAAACTATGTTTTTTGTACTGGTGACAACTGTAACTCGAAAACCGCTTAGTTGATTTTAATGAAATTTATACAGCTTGTAGAATACATAATAAACTCGGGCCTGATCGAAGGATTTTTATTTTTTGCGAAATTTCGATTTTTTAAGACCAATTAACTGTTGATTTTTTCCCAAAAATCCAGAAAAAAATTTCCTGAGGCCGCCATTTTGTTAATTTTTGAAAAAAAATAAAATCCTTCGATCAGGCCCAGGATTATTTATTTATAAAACTATTTTTTTTTTATCCGATTGATTTCAGATAAATCTCCAAGGACTTATGATTGTCACCGCAAGGACCTTTTTTTGGAACTGGGTTAACACAGACAGCTGTAACTTCGGAAAAATTTTTTTTTTTTTCGAAATTTTCGTGACTTCAAGTCAAAAAATTGTTTAATAATACCATATCACTACTTTTGTAAAATAAAATTATTTAATA